>JAJOOO010006173.1:0-17021 GCA_029582685.1 Solanum piurae
CAAGAACTAAAGAAATACATAGCTAGGGTTCTGGAATTCATGCAATAAACTGAATATTAACATACTAATCTGATTTGGATCATTCTAACAGCTAAGAACCCAATAATTCTAACATTCAAGAAACCCTAGGTCTAGTCATAATAAGAGAATCAAGAAACTAACTGAAAATTAGGGACCTAATGGGTGAAAGGAACCCACTAGTGAAATCCCACATACCTGGTGACGAATTTCACGGAGAAATCCTTTGATTTCTGGGCTGGAACTGAAGAAAACTTGCTACGTTCTTGAACTAGGGTTCTTGACCTTTTTCTCCTCTTAGCGTTCTAATTTTTTCTAAGTTAGATTAATGATTTGACTTTATGTTTCTAGGCTTAAACTGACTAAAACCTCATAATTTAGGGTCTAAACGACGTATCTTAGGGGTTAAACGAAATAGAAAAAGACCAAAAGACCACTGACTTAACTGCTGTCGGAGTGATCGACGGACGGGACTGACGGGCCATCATTCAATCGACGGTCCGTAGATTGGGTCCATCGGTCACGTCTGCCCGACAGGGCTTCACTAAAATGAGCATAACTTTTTACTCAGAGGTTGGAATTTATCAAACTCGGCGGCGTTGGAAAGAGGATTCAATTATATATCTTATCATAGGTCATGGGACACATAATTCATTTTGTGCTGAGAATTATGACTATCTGAAGTTGACCCAATCAACAATTTCCTCTAATGGGTTGTTGACCCCCACTTATGGTCAGACCTACGGACCGTGGATCGAATGACGGTCCGTGCTGGTCGGCCGTCGTTCTCGACTGAAGGCTGAAATCTGAAGTGTGAAACTGAAAGTTGGCTGGCCCATCGACGGAGTTGACTGATGGGCCGTCAGTCGAATGACGGTCCGTAGGTGGCTTCCGTCAGTGGCACATGCAACTTCTGAAAATCTAGAATTTTTTTCCTTGCTCGAATCTGGGGTGTTACATAAGCCCTAAACCCTAAACCTAAAATCCCTTAATCTAAAAAACCCAAGCCCCTAAACCCTAAATCTAAAAATATCCTAAGACCTAAACCCTAAACTCTAAACCCTAACCTAAAACTCTAAATCCTAAACGTAAAACCCTACGAAACCCTTAATCCTATAAACCCTAAAAACCATTTAAAACCCCTACAAAACCTAAGCTCTAAACCCTAAATCCTAAAACCAGTAAACCCTAAACCTAACAAACACAAAAAAACCCAAGCCCTAAACCCTAAACCCTAAAAAACCCTAAGAGACACTTGTTGACACCAAATTTTGGTCTGATATTTCTAAAGTTAAAACTTTTTAAGTAATTTTTTTTTTAATAGTTTAAACTACATGTTTTGCCATTTTAATGCAATTTGTTGATAATTATCCTTATTCTCAAAGTATTAGGATTTTTATCGATTAATTCTGTTTATATTATTTTGTCAAAGCCGGTTGAATACGTTCAAATATTTGTTCATTTTTTATAAAATCATTATTTATGTTAAATTACATTTTTTACATGTCATTGGTTACATTCATTATATTTTTCATATTCTTTTCTCTTTTACATTTGTTAATATTTATTTTGATATTTTTAATAGTCCAGAAATTCATTATTATATATAGATAATATTTCATACACAGTTATTTTATTAACCGGTGGTTTTGGCCCACCGTTTTAAGATAGTGGTATTGTACTATTGGTAGTTTTCAATTTCCTATTAAAAGAATAGTTTGTTCATTAGGTTAAAGGGTGGTGGATAAAATTTTAGGGGTAATTTTTAGATATTCTTTAATTGTTCATTATTATTTTTCCGGTGACAAACTCACCGGAGCTCCGCTGAAATTCAGTGAGTCCACCAGCAAAATCCCCTTTTGTTTTCCCCTTTTTCCGGTGAAAAGAACCAACCAATCCCTTTGTTTCCTCTCCAAACCATCGTTCCTCCTGACCCACACATTCCAGCGCCTTCTCCACAACAGAAACCCACCAGAATCAGACCAAAACTCAACTCCAAAACCACCATTTTTCCTCACCAAACCCACCACCAAACAACCATCAAAACCATCCAGCCAAACGACCCCCACACCACCTATTTTACTCCTTTTCTAGGCCTCCAAACGGACCAGAAAACCAAACAAAAAGCCAGACCCTCACCTCCATCCCGTTTCCTTCTCTTCTCCGACCAGTCACGCCGCAAACACCATTGTTTCAGCCATCTCCGATGAGCTATAATCTCCAAACAGAAGCCACAAACCCACCATCTCGTTTCTCCCTCACGACCAGAACCTCACTAGCAAAAACAATCAGCAAACGACAACCTCCCTTGACTCATTTTTCCAGCGAGATCAGGCACCAAAACGAGCTCGCCACTACCCTTTTTCCAGCGAACAACGAGCTCAACAACAAATCATCGAGCTCAAAGCTCATGGACTAGTCCCTTCCCCTCTCCCTTTCACGATTTTTTTCCTTTATTTTGCATGTATCCCGTCGTCCGGTATGGCACCAACTCCGGTGAAGGACGAGCATGAACTCCGGTGAAAAAACAACCAGACCCATACCATTTTATTTTTCGATAAAATCTTTGTCTTTTTTAGTGTTTGAAATGAAGCTGCCTGATTTTCTTTGTTTTTGTTTTTGTTTGCTGGGTTTCGATTGCTATTGCTATTCTTTGTTTCATTTTCTTTTACATACATTTTATTTGATTCAATAGAGATTTTCCAGCATCTTTGAATTGTCCTCTTCCGTGAATATGAATTTGTGATTAGTAGCTTTATTTGGATTAATTTTGTTTAGCCTTGGGATAATGTGTTTGGATGTTTTGTTTATTACTTTGTTCAATATTGTTGGGTTGTGGCTATTATATGGCATTGTGACATTTATTGCTCTTTTGTTTGTTGTTACTGTATTTAATATTGATTTGTTACTAGTGAGTTGGGCACTTTTATCACTTTAATTATTATTTATTACTTGAATATTCCAGCCACTTTGATGCTAAGTTGTTCCCATTTATTCATTATTTGCTTTTGTTATTAAATTTTCTATTTTAGTCAATCATTAATTATTGTTTATTCGTTATTTTATCATCTTTGTTTCTTTATATTTAAATATTACTAGTGGACTAATTTTAGCTGTTCTTAATTGTTTCTAAAGAATTTTTTAGTTGGGTAAATCTTCATATTATTTTTTAAAATTAGCCAATGAGAAAATATCTCCTTCGGTTTTGGAGGCCTCCCCATTTTAAAAGACAGAAATTTAGTTTAAGTTTATATATTTTATTTGTTAAAATTGGCCGATGAAGAAAATTACCGTCGATTTCCAAGGCCTTCCATGTTAATAGGGCGGATTTTTATTTTTAAGTTATTATTTAATTCATTTATTAAGTGTCTTTACAGGTACCTGGAGTTGCTTCCCATTGAAGCTATTCGAGTGAAGTTTGAATTATACTTTTTATTCATTATTTTGTATATATTGACGTTAGGCAAACTTAGGTCGTCTCTTACTTTATTATTTCATTTTATTATTTTTCTATATTGCATGTTTATTATACTTGTAAATTTATTTTTATCTCCTCCTCAATTCGAAAAAATGAACTCATACGAAACCCACTTTTATGGATTTCGAAGGACGCCTAACACATTCCCTTCGAAATAACTTGAACCCCTTACCTACAATCTATTGGTTTCGTAGACATTCCTTTTAAGTTAAATTGTTAATTGGTTTCATAGTTTTCCTAAAAATTAGGTGGCAACTTCATTTTACCCCTTTTACCCTTTAAAATTATTTTATTCTTTTAAAAATCGATAACCATTTTGTTTTGGTGAGTCACCGCGACGTTGCGCCCTCTCAAAGGATGTCAACAAAATGGCGACTCCGTTGGGGATATAGAGGTTCTAACCATTATGATTTTTCAAATTGAGGAGACTATTCTTTTATTGTGCTATTCATTATATCTTGTATATTTTTTTGATTATTTGCATATTGTACTCATTATTTATTCATCATTTGTTGTACATTATCATTGCATTCATAACATAATTTCCATCATTTGACATTTTTTATTTCTTACTTAAATGACGATTATGCGGACCGCAGTCGTTCGTTATCCAAATTATTTATCGGGGTACCTTGGAAAATGTAGTTGGGTCACCCCAAGTAGTTCACTTGGGTCACCGTTCCACTTTCAGATAAAACCCACTCTTAACACCTAGCGGTAGAGCATTCATTATCTGAGTTCAATATTCATTCAAGTCACAATCTATTGGAACTACGTTTGACTTGATTTTTACTTCAATGGGATACGTAGGCACCCCAATGGCTCGGTCATGTTCCCGTATGCTTTTCATTATTTCAAGGCGGAAACTGGGGCAAAACTTTTTGAGGAGGTCTCCAAAAATTTTACAAAGGAGATAATTGTTTCAAGATTCAATACCGGAGGTTGTTAATGTTGAAACAGGGGCAAAATTTTTAAGGAATACCCTCAAAGTTTTCACCAAGGTTGTACTCAAACACCAGAATTTATGAGGGTTCACTTCGAGTTGGTTTGTACATTTTGCATTACTTTTTTTTACGTGATGTTATATTCATTGTATATCTTTGATTTTATTTATCTTACATTCCATTAAAAATATGGTTTTATTTGACATTTTTAAGTTCGGGTCGTCCGCCCTTCAATGCGACTCATTAATTTTTTATTTTTGTTACTCTTTCTTTAATTAATAAAAAGATTTTTGTTAAATTTGGGTGGTCTGTCCTTCAATGTGACTCACTGATTTCTTCATTCTTGATAAGTTTTCTTTAAATAATAAAAAATATTTTTTGTTAAATTTGGGTTGCCCGCCTTTCAATGTGGCTCATTGGTTTTGCATTCCCATTATTTTTCCTTTCAAAAATTCATCTGTTGTTCAAAATATAGGTTTTATGTCATATCTAAACGAACTACGCAAACCTGATTCTCATCAATGAGATACGTAGGCAACCCTTATTGGGTTCAGTATTCTTTATTCTTTAAGATTTTTCATTGTTTAATTCTTGTAAAATGTTTATATTTTGAAATCACTTTTTGACTTGGTTGGTGCCAACACAGTTCAAGTGTGCATATGAAAAATAATTTGTACAATAGAGAAAATTAACTTTTTGTTAAACCATAGATTCTTTTGGTACCTATCATTCATACTTTTGTTACACTTGAAAGTATTCTCTTGTATACATTCAAGACAAGAACAAAATCAGATTCATTGTTTCTTGTGCATTGTGTGGTGAATTTTAAATTAAATTCAATTGTGTTATGTTGTTGATCTAGAACTTGGCCTGAATGTTGTTGAGGCGAAATCCCGAGTAATGTTAAATTTGAAAAATGATTGTAGGCCTTCTCTGACCCGTTTGAGCCTTCCAAAGCCTACCAAATGGCATCAACCCTTAGTATGTCCCCATTTTCAGCCTTGAGCCTTTTCTTTGGACAACCACATTTAGTCTATACCTTTTCTGAGTGCTTATACACACTAAACCTCTTTTGGCCTGACTTTCTTGAGCGCACTGAAGACGTGCAAGTTAAAAAGAAGATTCAAAGTTCAAAATTTGTCAAAGACAAAAGTAATCAAAGTCCCTGAAAGTCAAGAATACAAAAATGACTTCAAAAGAAAGGAAGAAGAGTTAAAAATTTCCCACAAGTTCAAACAAACCAAGTTTCAACAAAAGAAGAAGATTACTCCAAACAATCAGGAGAAACTTCAAAAGATGAAGAGAGAAGGGGAAAAGCTCAGACAAGCAAATCTTCAAAAGAAGTCAAAAAGTACAAAAGAAACGGACAACAAAGAGGATCAAACGCTAAAAGCGTAACAAACATTGAAAGCATCAATTTAATGCAATGCTCAAGAAGGGAATAAGTCACTTTTATCCCAAATGACTATCCTACCCGTCCCTAAGCCTACATTACAAACCATTAACAAGCCCTACATGATTTCAGTTCAAATGTTCTCACATTAGTGGAGATTTACACGAAGGCCAAGCCTATGGTATCACAATTGCATGCGTTGAACATTTTTTCTGAGTGTGAGTGTGCTTTTGCAGATGTTCCCAAATTAAAATACTTTAAATATGTGCAAATTGAGACTTTCTTTGTAGTGAGGGCACTTGAAACATGATTTTAGGTCTAGTTCAAAGCCTTTGTTGAAGCAAGATGAAAAAATATTGTCGTTACTTGAGTACATTTGAGGTACCACTTGAATCCATTGGAATTACCTCGAAGTCAATCTCAGTTGAAAAAATAAAGAGTTGTGAGGAATTTTTGTATAATACTAATTGTTGGTGCTAACCAAGTTAAAATATGTTTTGTTGTTCAAAAAATAAAATTGGGTTGACACTCACTTTTTAATAATTGTTCAAACCAACTTTGTGGACCGTTTCATTGTTGATACTTGTCCAAAGTAACTTTGTGGACCGTTTCATAGTTCAAATTGTATTTTTTGGGTCGTAATATCCTTCAAAATGACATCTTTTTAAATTTGGGCCGTGATACCCTTCAAATGATATTTTCTTAAATTTTGGGTAGTCATACCCTTCAAAATGACATCTTTTTAAATTTAGGTCGTCATACCTTTCAAAGTGACATCTTTTAAAAATTAATTTATTATCTCAAATAAAATGATGTTTTTTTAAAAATTGGTTTGTCATGCCGTTCAATATGAAACTTTTTATTTTGTTATTTCATGTCAAATTGACATTTATTTTATTTTATTTTTTATTCATGATGTTATTAAGTTTGAATTGTTGCATTGGTTATTACCTTGTTCAAATGAGGCCATGTTCGCAAAATTTATGTTGCATTTATGGCATATTTGTTACTAACATTGTTATTGCAGATTTTGTGATACACCATTCATATTAAGTTCAAGATTTGGTTGTCATCTCCCTTCAAATGGCACGTTAAGTTCAAGTTGGGTCGTCCACCTTTCAAAGAGACACTTTGGGTTGTCACCTCGTTCAAAGTGACATGTTATATTCAAATTGGGTCGTCCGCCTTTCAAAAAGATATGTTGGGTTGTCACCTCGTTCAAAGTGACATGTTATATTCAAGTTAGGGCATCCACCTTTCAAAGATACACGTTGGGTTGTCACCTCGTTCAAAGTGACATGTTATATTCAAATTGGGTCATCCACCTTTCAAAGAGACACATTGGATTGTCACCTCGTTCAAAGAGACATGTTATATTCAAATTGGGTCGTCCACCTTACAAAGAGACACGTTGGGTTGTCACCTCGTTAAAAGTTACATGTTATATTTAAATTGGGTCGTTGTCACCTCGTTAAAAGTTACATGTTATATTGAAATTGGGTCGTCTGCCTTTCAAAGAGACACGTTGGGTTGTCACCTCGTTCATAGTGACACGTTATAGTTGGGTCGTCCGCCTTTCGAAGAGACAGATTGGGTTGTCACCTCATTTAAAGTGACATGTTATATTCAAGATTGGGTTGTCATCTCCCTCCAAATGGCCTGTTAAGTTCAAGTTGGGTTGTCCGCCTTCCAAAGAGACACGTTGGGTTGTCACCTTGTTCAAAGTGACATGTTATATTCAAGTTGGCTCGTCCGCCTTTCAAAGAGACACGTTGGGTTGTTACCTCGTTCAAAGCGACATGTTATATTCAAGTTGGGCTTTCCGCCTTTCAAAGAGACACGTTGGGTTGTTACCTCGTTCAGAGTGATATGTTATATCCAAAGTGGGTCGTTTGCCTTTCAAGAGACAAATTAAGTCGTCACCTCGTTCAAAGTGACATGTTATTCACATCATCCTCCATTCAAAAAGGTACACCACCTTCATTGTGCAATTTTGCAAGTAACATCGAAGGTGTGTGAATGTTTTGATTTTACGATCAATCCTTGTCTTTTGATTATTATTTTCAGCCCCGTTGACGGGTGTAGAGCATTGTCCAAAATCTCTACTAACGTCTCATTTTGTTTTGTTCAAAGTTTATCAAACCAAATTTGGGTTCGTCAACTTTGTTTTACCAGGATCTCTTTCATCGATCCTAATCAAACAAAGGGGCAAGATGTTGACACCAAGTTTTGGTCTGATATTTCTAAAGTTAATACTTTTTAAGAAATTTTTTTAAATAGTTCAAAATAATGTTTTGCCATTTTAATGCAATTTGTTGATAATTATCCTTATTTTCAAAGTATTAGATTTTTTATCGATTAATTGTGTTTATATTATTTTGTCACAGCCGGTTGAATACGTTCAACTATTTGTTCATTTTTTATAAAAGCATTATTTATATTAAATTGCAGTTTTTACATGTCATTGGTTACGTTCATTACATTTTTCATATTTATTTTCTCTGTTACATTTGTTAATATTTATTTTGATATTTTGCACAGTCCAGAAATTCATTTTGATATAGATAATATTTCATACACAAATATTTTATTAACCGGTGGTTTTGGCCCACTGATTTAAGATAGTAGTATTGTACTATTGGTAATTTTCAATTCCCTATTTAAAGAATAGTTTGCTCATTAGGTTAAAGGGTGGTGGATAAAATTTTAGGGCTAATTTTCAGATATTCTTTAATTTTTGCGGTGACAAGCTCACCGGAGCTCCGCCGAAATCTGGCGAATCCACCACCAAAAACCCCTTTTTGTTTTCCCCTTTTTCTGGTGAAAAGAACCAACCAATCCCTTTGCTTCCTCTCCAAACCATCGTTCTTCCGGACCCACACATTCCAGCGCCTTCTCCACACCAGAAACCCACAAGAATCAGACCAAAACTCCACTCCAAAACCACAATTTTCCCTCACCAAACCCACCACCAAAAAATCATCAAAACCAGCCAGTCAAACGACCCCCACACCACCTATTTTACTCATTTTCCAGGCCTCCAAACGGACCAGAAAACCAAATAGAAAGCCAGACCCTAACCTCCATCACGTTGCCTTCTCTTCTCCGACCAGTCACACCAAAAACACCATTGTTTCAGCCATCTCCGACGAGCTATAAGCTCCAAACAGCAGCCACAAACCCACCATCTCCTTTCTCCCTCACGACCAGAACCTCACTAGCAAAAACTATCAGCAAACGACAACCTCCCTTGACTCATTTTTTCGGCGAGCTCAAGCACCAAAACGAGCTCAACACCAAACCATCGAGCTCAACGCTCGTGAACCAGTCCCTTCCCCTCTCCCCTTTCATGATTTTTTCTTTTATTTTACAAGTATTTCGTCGTCCGGCGTGGCACCAACTACGGTGAAGGACGAGTATAAACTCCGGCGAAAAAACAACCAGACCCATACCATTTTATTTTTCGGTAAAATCTTTGTCTTCTTTAGTGTTTGAAATGAAGCTGCCTAATTTTCTTTGTTTTGGTTTTAGTTTGTTGGGTTTCGATTGCTATTGCTATTCTTTGTTTTATTTTCTTTTACATACATTTTATTGATTCAATAGAGATTTTTGACAATACCCAAAAATAGATGTGATGGCACTCATCTTATCCCACCAGGACAAGTCCTCTTAAAACTCAACCATTACAATAAAATGCGGAAATTTTCATAATCAACTCAAAAATACCCCAAAATCTAGTTGTCACGTGTACAAGCCTCTAAAGTATTACAATTGATTCAAAAGATAAAAACACAAGTCTCAAATGACCTTGTTTCTAGAATAGAACAAGATCATAAATAGGAATAAGAAGGTCTGCTGAGATGACAAACAACTACCTCACAAATCTCCAAGAAGCCTCAGAAAATAAGATAATGAAAAGTATCACAAAATCCAGGCTCGTAACCTACAAAAAATTTATAGAGGCAAAGGGTGAGTACCAAAACCACACGGTACTCGGCAAGTAAACTTCTAAACATAAGCTAAGAAAATACAATGCGGCTACTCCTTACACCCCAACTGAACCTCCACAACTACAACTTGCATAAAACTAGCCTAACCTAACAGTTCACAACTTACAAGCACATATCTTAACCACAACTCTCTAACAATCACATATTCTCAACAACAAGCTCAATATTCATCAATCATAACCTCCACAACTACAACCTGCATAACACCAGCCCAACCTAACAGTTCATAATTCATATAGCACACAGCTCAACAACAACACTCTAACAACTACATATCTTCAACAACAAGCTCAATATTCATCAATCACCAGTTTCATAAAAAGGCACTCACAAGATCAACGACACACAAGATCAAGTTCACCAATGATAAAAATGTGCAATGCAAATAAATGCAATGTGAAGTATAGTGATGCATGTCTGACCTAATGATACACACCCGCTGTCTCTCAGTCTGGGACCTATGGGGGAATATCTTTCTATGCATACATCACGGCACGCGAAACGACCCTCGATAATAATAACCATCGCGGCGCGTGATATATCCCTTGAAATATAGTATCCATCGCGGCGCGCGATACGTCCCTCGAAATGGTACATCCTCTTTAATTTCTTATTCTTTCTCAATTCACATAACACTTGTCACAACCATGTCTCAGAACAATGCAACTGACATGTCCACACAAATAATGAGGAGATGACCATTTTCATAACATTGTACAATTCACAATAACACAATCATGATACAACATCAATAATGATTCAACAAGCCTTTCAAACCATTCTCAACACATCACACACAAACAATTAATCACATTGCCTTTTATTGCCCCTTTTTCATCATTAGAATTAATCAATGTGGACAAGTCAACCCATCACCAAGTCTCATTACCCCCAAACACATATTACAAGGAAATACATGAATTCCATACACTTAACAAGGGTTTAGAAATCCACTTGCCTTAAATAATTGAATGATCTCTCCGGGACTTGAGCCTTCCCATTTCGTTGAGCTTCCAAAACAATGAATCTATTCAAATAAGTAATCACAATAAGATATTGAAACTAACAACACACATAATATTATGTGTCTATCCTTGACCCCAAAAAATAACTCATATGTATAATAAAGTTCCTAAATCTTGATTCCAACCAATAGGTCAAATTCCATATTTTCTAAATTTCAAGTCTAGGGTTGAGTCATATATAATTTCTCCAAACACTACAAACTTAATATTTAATTACATATATTAATATATCAAAAATTGAATCATAATGCGATAGTAAAATAAGAATTAATAAATATGAGAACCACTGGTTATGAAACCAGTGGTGGAATCGCATAAGCCAAGGAACCAATCCCTCGCCTGTCACCTCCACACGAACAAAACTCAATTTCAACTATATGTAGCCAAAAATCAGCCAAACATTATTTTCTCACTAGCCCTCAATAAATGACCTTGATTTTCCCAATTCAAATCTAAGTTTGAAGTCATTAATGCACTATAAAAGATTATGGTGTTCACCATTATAATAATAACAATAATATAACTCCATTCCTTACACAGAATTGCATATATTGAGCATTGCTACTTATTACCTGGACGAAAAATCGAGCAACTCCTACGCCGGCCGTCGCAGAGCTTTGTGCATGCAATTTCTTGTTTTTCTTTCTTTTGTTTTCTAAATTGTTTATGTACTAAAAGTGACAAACCCTATTAACTTATTTTAATCTGGGTTAAGTAGTATAGGTATTAAATAAATTATGGCATTGCCCATTAACCATCAACTAAATAAATCAATTATTTAATATATATCCATCAATTAAATAACTGTAGTTATCAAATAATTTAAAATTCTCAAACCAACTTCCCTGATTAATCATAAATGACCCGGGACAATTATCGGGAGAGGTAAAACTATAATTTTTACGAAAATTTCTAAAAATGACTTTTCGAGTCATTACATTATCCACCACTAAAAACCATGTTCGTCCTCGAACATAAGGAAGAAGAAGGAAGAATAATCAACACAACCAAAAGCCTGAGGTATGATTTTTCAAAGTCGTGTTCATCCCTCCGAGTCATAACCTCATATCTAGCACCATTCCATCAAGATCAACTACCAAGAGCTGAACTTTCGAATCAAAATTTGACAGATCTACAAATCAGGATTGATTATCAAGCCACAGACTAACCCATGAACCCAATCTAAACTAAAATCCAATGCACCATAACACAATCATCATAACGAATTTTTTCTCACATAACCAAGATAACATTCTGAATCAATACCCACTACAACCAGAAGTGAACCTGAACCAACCACCACATACTCATACTGCACAAACCATCATAGATCTTATCAAGATTCCCTTGTCACAACATAATCTTTCCACGAGTTTAAACTATAAAAATATGATCTTTAGACATCAGGTACCCATCAAGAGAGAATCAAACTTATCTAACCCAAAGAAAAAAAATGATCATGTAAATACCCAACAAGCGATACACTCCAAAATGTAGAACCTCTAACAACACTTTTAGACAATCGTAACTCTTCATAACTCTTAAATAAGTTCTCATAAGAAAGGTTGTGCGTGTAGAACTACATGTATACTTCAACTATCCCAAGACCACCAAATAAGTCATATCTAAAATTATTAAATCTGTCCAAGTATCCTATCCTACCAAGAGGACGTCACAGGATCGGTACACCCGATCCACCACTAGGGATCCACCCACAGAAGTGAAAATATGTGTGGGCCTAGACAACTAATCACACTCCAAATCATATCCAATATGAAGTAGGTGGTCAAATAAGAATGTACGGAACCAAAATCGAATAATATAATATACTTCCACCAGAGTGCCCATATCAAACATTTTCAGTCATATGACTTCATCTCTTTGATTTTTGGTTAATCACAATCCACCAGTTTGGTCCCCATTACAATATAACAAATACTTGATTCATTAAACCTCGCATACTTCTCACAGTTTTCCATTGAAGCCAACACTCTTAATACCAACAAACATCCTAACCACACCAGCCACTTACCTTACTCTCAAACCATCATTAGTATCAAAGTCTTCTTATCAAATACATGTTCAAACTATATCTACCTCTCTTTCTATTTAAGCATTCCATGGCAAGTACGAGTCCCACACAAGACTGATAGCACTAATTTCAAATATGATAGTACCTTTCCATTGAGATAAAACTATTAAATCACACCCGAAGTCAACTCCACACAACTTTCACATACCATGCTTTAACTAACATTCCAAACCATCACATACCTCATGCCAAGGTCTCCTCAATTATTCTATATACTAGGAGCACGTAATCTCTATTTACCATCATGTATCTATGTAATGCATCACAACAGTCAATGTAGTCCCATTTAAAGAGTAGTTTCAATTCCCTAAAAATCCTAAATAACCATGTATAACTGTAGATCCAGCACATCCATAAATCACATACCATAATTTAAACAATCTTGCCTGCCATAACCATGTAGAATCTTTCACACATAAATGTTTGTCACCCAAATCAAAACTCAATCTTCATTAAAGTCATTGATAAACCCCTAGATAGTTTGTACCGAGTCAGTCCACCTTGCATAAATATTTCTAAACTAAAAAGTGAAAATCCCTACAACCTTTCAACTTCGAACCACAAATCTATATGAGATGTCTTATTCCTTCAGCTTTCTTAAATTCTTTCTATGACAGAAATTTCAAATACCTTGAACTCTTCAATACCCAATTTTTTATTCTTTTTGCTAACTCACTTACCAGTTTTATTCTTTGGCCAACAACCCATGGCAATTTTACCTTATCCTCCAAACCATAACATTATGTGAAACCTCCCTTAGTAATAACAATCAAAAGTAATCAAATTTACTACTCAAATTTTGAAATGCTTCATACTCAATGCAATCAATCATTTATTACCTTACCAATCCATACCTTGACAAAACACACTACCACAAACCTAAACTCGCCATGAAAAACATGAATTTTGAATCCAACTATGTAACCCAATCACTTTATCTATCAACATTAGCTCATACCTTGAAGAATTTTATGAATTCACGTAACTTAGCTTATCATTGATCGCCTCTCCATCGACCTTATCATATCTTTCGCTAAAAATCTTACCATACTCATTTTCAAAATCAAAACCACAAAAGAACTAATCATCATACTCGAGCTGAACGTCCGCACACTCCTTACTCAAGTTTTATCCAATAGTTTTTAACCAATTTGATGATCATGTGACACTATATATTACCATAATCAGAGCAAAATAGGTGAAATCACGTATCTCTGAACCCAATTCTCAATCCCTCGGAAGATACCTCCTTAGCCCTTGCAATTAGAAAAAAATATTCTTACTGTCACCTCTTTCTGAAGGCTACACTATATCCCACTAATTAATTTATTATTTTTTTATTATGAGTCTAGCTCCTTTAAATTCTATTCAAGCAGTGTCTCAACACCTCCTACAACTTTCCTTGCAACCACGCTACTCACCAAATAATAGCAAACCATAACATTAGATACTCACAAGTTGTCATTACCATACAAAAATCCATTTAACCAACAATATTTATCATATAGTTCATCCCAATCACAATCCATCACGAACTCTTATTACCATTATGCTCAGTTAGCCCTTGCCATCACCACAAATTCAATTTTGTCATCGACATGACATCTCAAAACCAACTATACCAATCAAATTCAAAAGACTAACACAATTTTATACGCACTTTCTTACTAAAATTCTCAATTACGTTCACACAAGTATACTCGTTGAGACTTTCTTTAACTTTAAGCTTGTCACCCTAATGTCGATCCACTTTCATGGAGCTTACGGTGAAAGCAACACTCATTTAAAATCTTCAAGATACATTTCACAACCTAAACACCTCAATATCATACTAAAGATTCTAAAGCTTCCTTATAAATAATGTTTAACCTATCCATCCGTACTAACTAGCTAGTTGGTTTCTCAAATATGAATCCAACACCAAATCTCATTAAACGAGCATTTGAAACAACTGATATCTATTTAAGTAGTTAGTATTCATACTTGACAATCGACGTATCCATTTTCATATACCACTAGTAACTGAAAGTCCATTAGATCGATTACTAGAACACATCATACCTACCGAGAAGATTGTACCCAAATAACCCATACATTTCTATCTATTGAATATTTACAAAACATTATCAAATCTTTCCGTCTTTATCCCAAGAGATATGCATTCTTTCTTAGATCAGGTCGGTAACAGAAGTAACACACTCCGTAACTCTAACCAAGTAAACATCAATACTATTGTAGTAGTTGTATCATGTCCTTCTTTGATATACACACCATCTATAAAATTGTAGTAGAGAATCTGTCGTCAATTGGCGCAACATTACTTTCATCATTTGTTAAGCAACCCATACATGTTATCACAACTTTACTAGCTGTATTTCCCAAAGTTATAGTGTTCATTATCTAGCCATCCTTTTATTCATTCCACTTTCAATTGTCAAACCACTCAAGATATTGCCTATACCACACAAATATTATTCCCACTACTGGGTTTCTAACCTGAAAAGTATAATACGTTTATGAAGTCCCTTATATCATTGTTCAACCTCATCATTTGGAAATCCTAAAAATATTCATCGAGCCATCACCTAACTCAACCCTTTCAAATTGAACATTTCAGATCTTACCACACATCTTTTTCATAAACCTATCACTTTCAATTTAGTATTAGGTCTAACCTCCAAGCCATACACGATACACCAAGTTCTAACTTAAGGAACCACACACAACTCATCACTATAAGTGAGACTGAATGGAATGAAGCAACAAGAATCAGAACGGACAATGGATGCACGATAGAAATTCAAGAAGTGGAGATTTTTCTTAAAAGTCATTATAGCCTCTCGAAGATAAGTACAGACGTCTCCGTACCGAACCTCAAGACTCTACATCGACTTAGCTTGTATACACATGAGACCTATGAACCTGGGGCTCTGATACCATTTTGTCAAGACCCAAAAATGGACGTGATGGCACTCGTCTTATTCCACCAAGACAAGTCAGCCTAAAACTCAACCACTACAATAAAATGCAGAAATTTTCATAATCAACTCAGAAATACCCCCAAAATCTAGTTATCACGTGTACAAGCCTCTAAAGTATTACAATTGATTCAAAAGAAAAAAATATAAGTCTCAAATGGCCTTGTTTCTAGAATAGAACAAGATCATAAATAGGAGTAAGAAGGTCTGCTGATATGACAAACAACTACGTCACAAATCTCCAAGAAGCCTCAAAAAATAAGAGAATGAAAAGTATCACAAAATCCAGGCTCATAACCTACAAAAAAATTGTAAAAGCAAGGGGTGAGTACCAAACCACACGATACTCAGCAAGTAAATTTCTAAACACAAGCTAAGGAAATAGAATGCGGGTACTCCTTACACCCCAACCAAACCTCCACAACTACAACCTACATAAAACCAGCCCAACCTAACAGTTCACAATTTACAATCACATACCTCAACAACCACACTCTAACAATCACATATTCTCAACAACAAGCTCAATATTCATCAATCACAACCTCCACAACTACAACCTGCATAACACCAGCCCAACCTAACTGTTCATAATTCATATAGCAAAGAGCTCAAAAACAACACTCTAATAACTACATATCTTCAACAACAAGCTCAATATTCATCAATCACCAGTTTCATAGAAAGACACTCACAAGATCAACAACATGCAAGATCAAGTTGACCAATGATAAAGATGTGCAATGCAATGTCAAGCATAGTGATGCATGTCTGATTTAATGATACACACCCGTTGTCTCTCAGTCCGGGACCCATGGGGGACATATCTGTCAATGCATCCATCGTGGCGTGCGATACGACCCTCGATAATAGTAACCATCAGGGCGCACGATACGTCCCTCGAAATGGTACATCCTTTTTAATTTCTTATTCTTGCTCAATACAAATAACACTTGTCACAACCATATCTCAGAACAATGCAAACGACATGTTCACACAAATAATGAGGAGATGACCATTTTCATAACATTGTACAATTTACAATAACACAACCATGATACAACATCAACAATGATTCAACAA
>JAJOOO010006174.1:0-16064 GCA_029582685.1 Solanum piurae
TATTTGTACATGCTAGGCTTACTTGTGATGATGATCCTATTTTACGTCAACATTATTGAGCTAATAGAAGTTAAAGAAGTTATTTAATCGTATTTTTAAGGTTATATATACTCGTGTACAAGTTGAGTTCTCGAAGTTTTGTTTGACTGTTTCTATACTAAAGCTCGAGGTTTGGGTATAAACTTGTACTTGTACCCTTGTTATCTTCTTGTATATTTGAAGGGTTATCTCGATACCTTAGTTACTTCATGTCACATTGTATTGTCGTATTGATATTCTCTGAGACTTTCAAGACACTTGTGTAACTCGCCCACTTGTACGGATTGCTTGATCACTTGGCATTCTTGTTGGGACTTTGTCCCTCTTGTGGATTTGATTTTGTCACTATTGGCATGCCTATTGATTCGGATTATTTGCCATCTTGACTCTGGATTTTTGGTTCGTCTTAAGTATGGAAGTTGTCCATTTTAAGTACGAACTAGGAAGCCATTTTTAACATGGTTCTTGATTCTCTTGATTATTGGGATTTGGTCCTTCTTGATACAGGGCTTCGGTCCTTCTTGATACTTGATTATGCTGGGTGTGACGGTATGATGTATATATTGAGCGAGCCTTGATATTGAATCTCTTGGGAAATGGTGCTATGAGCGTTCTTGACACTTGGATCTTTAAATATAGAAGTTGATACCCTTAATTTATTGTTTACTTGACTTATTTATTATGTTTCAATTATGCTTCCCATGACTTTTGAAAGGTAACTTGGTGAATTTAGCGGCTCCACGTATATAGTTTTTACACCACTAAGCTTTATGCTTAGCGATAGTTGTTTCTATCGTAGGGAACGTTCGAAGGGATACTTGAAGCTGGCCATTGGAGATGGGGTTTTTGTGAGCTTTATGAGAAGATCACATTTGCATATAGGCATCTATACTTTGCATAAATTAGGATTTGTACATGAGCTATATGTAGTACATTTACATGAAATTTTGAAGGCTAATTTGTTCATGTCCCCATGGATTGTAAAATAAGTATGACTACATGTTTTACTGTTTTAGGGTGTGTAAACCCAAGTCTTGTAATATATTAAATTTGCCACTAATTTTGAATGGTTGTATGAAGCATGAACCACCTAATTTGGGTACTCGAAAGTTGGTAATATTCTTTTTATATCATTTTTGCAGTGTGAGGACAATATATGCATAAAAATCTCGTGAGTTATTGGCTTATATATTTTGGAAGGGTTTTTCCACCATAAATTAAAATTCTGCGCAATATCAATTTGGCATCAAATAAATGTTTAAATGGGCAAGATGCATATCCTTAACTATTTCTTTTTTTTCTTTATGAACCTAATCCCTCTACTAAAATATAATCAATAGGGCCATAGTTAATCTCTTTTAAATGTCGGAAGTATTTAATTAGATTTCTTGATTACGTGATAGTATCCTTTCGAAAGGGTCGCTACAAGCATCCTCAACTCAAAGGTATCTATCCTCCAATGTGTGGCCTGAGTCTACTCCGCAACTACAACCATCCCCTTTTCTCTGAATCCTCAACAACCTGACGCTTTTAGGGTCAAAGGTGTTTCCACAACTGAGCTATCTGATGAGTCTCTAGTCGCTGAAGTCTAACTATGGGCAAAGTAGAGAGACCCGATGTAGTGGGGGCACAGGGTTTTCTATTAGTCGGGGTGGAAGTGGATTGAGGAGTAGTCCTAGAAGGCTCATTAGAATCTCGCTCGCTGAGTTGCTCTTGTGTTGATGCATCACTCATAGCTGGCATATCTATCTAGATACCTTATCTCGGTGTTGCCGGGTTGGCCTTATCATGAATCTTGGTCCCCTCAATTAATGCATCAATTGTAATCACTGGGACAATCGCCTCTATGCATAGGCAAAAGGTCATGCATGGAAATGAAAAAGTAGTAGTCTTCCGGAAGGCCTTCTCGTGGATCTCAACAATCAATATGAGGGAAAAGTCGATCTGATACCCAACCATCAAACAAGCTTCCATCATAGCTCGTTCCAAAGTCAACTTATTGTTCGCCATAGTAGGAAATAGTCTGGCATGGACAATGGACCACCAAAATTTCCCTAGAGAATTTAGGGATGCCTTCTAAATAGGGGCCTAGATATCGCAAACCCACTCGGTATTAACCCCCAATTAGCTATATAGCCGACTACCCGTCACAACAAGTCATCTTTTATGTCGAATCCTGCATAGTTTCTATGTTCCGTACTTACTACATCTGGTATTCAAAATCCACTGTAGAGATGGGCTGCTTATGTGATGGGCCGTAAATAAAATGGTGGAATGTGCACTTAGATAGATTTACAGGAATGATCCAGACTAAAGTAAACAGAAGTGTAGGCCGATCCTACTCTTTGGCCCTTGAAGGTACATCATTCTTCATTGTGGCTGCATATGAGACTGAAAGTACACCTCCGTAAAGAAGTATAAGCAGTCGTTGTTCAAATAAAGAACCTAACAGAGGTTAGGGTCGATGCCACGAGGAATGAGGTCTAGATTTAAGCTAATTAATTGTTGATTGTAGCTTTAGTCAGATTAATTTTATAAAAAGGGGGGTTTAAACAGAAAATATTGATTGATTTAATTCGGTAACAAGAATCCAAGTTAATGGGATTTAACTTTTTGTAGAACCAAGTAAACTATTTCAAGCCTTTGTGCCTTCTTCTCCTAGCTTCAATCTTCCCGAATAACATAAATTCCTTCACCAACTTTGACATTACCTAAGAAACACCAAACTATCTAAATATATGTATATCCTCATAACTAACTAACTAATGCTAAACGAACCACCTTATAGTTGGACCCTGTTACCATCTAATTGGTAACACACAATTAATTCCATAAAGTATATGTTCAATTCTGTCTATTAAATTAAATCTCCAAGTTACTTCCTTCAGTATTATTGCGTGTTTTACTTTTCAGATTAGTGGGTATCTTAATACGTTATAAAATATTGATCATGCGTAATCAAATAATGCTTTTGACGGTTCTACCGCTTTTACATGATTTATACCTTTAATTTTTGGGCTTCGTTTCAAAGATAACTCGATAACCGATATCAACTACTACACTACATTCTTCATGCTAATCCTATAATAACTCTCCACAAAATGTCATTAGGATTTTTTTTTTTTAAATCTCTTAATTTATGATATGATTTTTTGATAAGACACAAGTACTCCTAGACTATGACCGATATCTCACAGATACACCTTAATTAAACTAAGGTCTTGTTATCCCTTGATCTTATTATTTTTGTAATTTTGTAGACCTTTTGCTTTACGTGGAACATTCTGTAAGTCCACTTGAGGCGCATGGAGATGTTTGGAGGCCACTTAGTTCACGGTGAAAAAATTACAAAAATAAATGAGATCAAGAGTAATATAACCTTAGTTCAGTTAAAATGTGTTTCTGAAAATTATAGTCTAGGACATACTTGTGCCTTGTCCTGTAACCTTAGAGCAGAAAATGACAAAATTTAATATTTGTTTCATCCCCACCTATGCTATATATGTAACTATTTATATGTCAAATTGACAATTTTTAGCATTGCATATCTCGATCGTTTATTACCCGAATACTATCTCCGTTCTCTTTTAATTGTCATAGTTTCTTTTTTTAGAGTCAAACTATAAAAAGACTTTGACTAACATTTTACGATATATTTTTTCATCATATTGATATGCAATTTATAGTATTTTCGTATAGTTTTTGAACATCTAAAATTTTTGTTTAAAATATCGAATTAATAATTTAACTTTGAAAATTAGTAAATTGACTTTCAAAAAGCGCAACATAACAAATAAAAGTGGACGGAGGGAGTATAAAGTTTCTGTTGAGTTGATCCATGATAAATGAGTTTTTTCCTCCATTAAGCATCGAATCTATAAGTTGGTAATATAACTTTCAATATAATGATGTATTCCTACAATTTACCGTTCGAATATAAGTGAAAAATTCTCATAGCCTGATGGATGATAAAAATAAGTGAAAGTATATATTAGGTATAAGATTTGAAGGCATTGGAATTTGAAGCAGTGTTTAATGGTGTCTCTCTGTAAGGGGGCAACTTCTCTGGAGCATCATTTGTATTTATCTATTTATATTGATGTTGACAAATTCATTGATAACGACTAAGAAAATACCATTATTTGGTTGATTGTGGATTAGGTTCGTGATTAGTACAGCAAATGTTAGTTTATTATATCCCTAAAGTTGTATTAATCATGAACCCTTCTTTAAAATAAGTTTAATTTATAATCTGGCAAAACAATTAATTTCGGCTAACTTCTGTCGGATACCAAAGTTGTCACTCTTGAGACTATTAAAATAAAAGGTTGTTACGTATACTTTATAAACAAAAATAAATCTAATATAAGAAATCTCCATAAATAATACAATATTTGATTAATCGTATTATCAGTATAAATAATCACTACACTAATTTAATGCGATGTTTGGCTGGTCTTGTTAAGCTTCATGTAGTTAGTCAAACAAGTTATTACAGGATTAATTATTTTAGGATAAGTTATTCCACCATGTATAGGAGATAACTTATCTCATCAGTATGATATAAATGGTGGGATAAATAATTTAATGACTACTTAGTACCTCCAACCAAATGCAGGATAAAATTATCCTAAATTTTATTCTTGTTAAACTACAAGAAATATAGACACAATATATGGGGAGTAGAATGTAGAGATCATCTTATTCAAATGTCTTCTTGTTTGTCATGTATATCTTACAATGGTGAATGAACAAACAATATTATAGGTTGACAAATCACTCCAAAAGTCACCATATTAAGTGTCATAATAAATAGATACTTCCTTATCCAAAATGGTTCATAGAACCTAGGGAATACATATAGATAATAAGTATAAGTTTATGAATAAACTCAATGGACAATCCACTTAGTTCAATTGATTTATAACACTCCCCCTTGGTTGTCCATGGATAATGTGTGTCGTTAAACTTTACTAGGAAAAACTCATTGGGAAAAAGTCTAGTAAAGGAAAAAGAGTACACACATCTCATAATACGCCTTGAGTGTTGCCTCATTAAAAACCTTACCAGGAAAATCCAATTGGGACAAAATCATGGTTAAGGAAAAGAGAATAACGTGTATTTCACTCCCCCCATAAAAGTTTTACTTGATGTCTCGGAGATGACACATTTCAATCTTATATATCAACTTCTCAAATAGTGATGTTGGCAATGTCTTAGTGAATAAATCTGTAAGATTATCACTTGAACAAATCTTTTGAACTTCTATCTCACCATTTTGTTAAAATCATGTGTGAAGAAGAACGTCTTTGGTGAAATGTACTCTGCCCAGTCTCCTTTGATTATCTTTCCTTCAATCAAGCTATACATGCATTATTATCTTCATACATGGTGGCTGGAATGTCTCTTTTAAAAGAAAAATCACAAATTCCGGCATCTACATAATCAATAATCTGTCTGTGCACCAATTGCACTAATACATGATATTTTTCAATCGTTTTCACGAGATCGGAATTGATCCTTCTTTATGTTAAGCAATCTCACAACCATTGGGATAGTCAATGGAATTGCTTTAAGACATTTTAAATCCTTCAAGGATTTTCATATAACGTTCATCGTCTTGCTTGACATGACAATCATTCATTACACATATTCAAGTATTTCATCTATTGTTAGATTGAAACAAGCCTTATTGCATCCACCACAGGAGAATATATCTCCATTCAATAATGTCAGGACTTTTGTGAAAACCCTCTATGCCTCAAGGCACAAATCGTACTTATATCTTACGGTTATACTTTCGCACAATAATTTATTTGTACCCCACTGACATTATATCTTGATCCATGGACTATAAGTTCAAAACATCACTTTTCAAAGTAAAACATAATATACTTGAATTGTGCATTTCATTTGGCCAATCATTTATCTTCCCATGCATACCATATGAAAGATTTGAATTCAAGATCCTCGTCATCATCTGTAGCATTGAGCGCTACTTCATATCAAAGATACCATCGACGGTCTTTTGACTCAATTTCAATACGACATAACTTATCAAGATATCTTCATATTTCATCATTTCATGTACCTAAATCTTTGTCAAGGTTTTATGAAGTGTTATGTCATCGTGCTCCTTTTAAAACAGTTGCCTCATTATCATGATCATCTTGATCATTTACTCATCTCATTCCTTAAGAAGTTTTCATTTGGAATCGATTGGTCGATCACTCTTCATGATTACCATAGGCTCTGTCCTTTAAGAACTTCTCATTGGAGTATTTGCAGCTGAATTATAACATAGGATCAACAAATTCAGTTGGCAAGTAATTTGCAATATTATGCAAATGAATTATCTCTTAAACTTCAAGTTAACATCTTTTTTTAACGAGGATCTAGATAATTCATCTCATAATTTTCAGGTGGCAATCATCTCTCCCCCTAATGTTAGAAAATATAACATTCACTCAACCTCATTTGGGGCTACATCTTTGTGCGTGGTGGAGCAATTAAATCAAATATCGCATTCAAATTTTAGATGGAAATTATTTGATTCCTGACCCTGAACCAATTATGATGGGGAAACCTTGTTGGCATGATGCATACATGCATTGCTACATGTCAAATAAATTCATCTCATACCAAATTTTATTTGAGAGTTTTGTTTTCATAGCCATGATTTAGATGTAATTGGAGGCATACAATATTTGCTAAACCAACCAGCATTATCAACATAATTTCATAGTTTGAAACTGTGCTCTTAATTTAACAATTCGAGCAAACAACCTTACATAATCAATTTGTAAGTTGACAAAAAGGCACATGTGACCATCTCATAGATGTAAATCTCATATAGTTGCAAACGGTCCACATGGCGGATAAACGGGCCCATATTCATCTTTTTATATATTCCAAAAATCTCAGGGAGTACAATCTCACCCTTATTTGGTACAATGATACAATGATCATTTTATCATGAGAACAAGCAACATAAGAGAATTTTTGAAGAATCTTTTATTTCTTCGTCGTATAAGCCACATTAATTATCAATTACTTTTGTATCACATTTAAATTAGAATGACCAACCGGTCATGCCAACTGATCTTTATTTTTTCCAAACCTCTATTAGAGGTGAGTTTGTGCATATATCATTTTTCTCAAACCTCCCATAGAGGTAAGTGGTGGCATATATCCAACCCATAATTGTTTTACCATATCTTGACACATCTTCTTTTAGAATGGTTGAGCATTCACGATGCTTATCACACGTCACATTCTCTTCAAGAAATGGATTAATGATTTATATGTGCTTCATAAATTTGTATTATAAGCACATTGTAATGCCTATAAAATTTATCATTTCTGCATGACCCACCTCAATATCACTTTGAAAAGTCAAGTGTATAACCACTTTATCTTTCTTTCTTTTGATGGAAGATATTTTATAGTATTAGGTCACACAACGACCACAGGTCAAATGATCTTTCATACCATTATGATGATAAGAATCACCTTCACATTTTGAAGGCCTATTTGGAGAACCCACAATATTTTTCCTTTCACAATTACCACAATGATGACTATTTTAATTTTGTCCATCCACACTCTTATTCATACATTCAATCACTTGTCATCTTTCAGACCTATTATTCACTGCTACCACATTCATATGATAGAACAGAGCGATTGGTCGGATTTCAAACTTATCATGTACGCTACCACATTCGCTTTAGGGAATAGAGAAAATTCAATGGGACAAATTTCATGAATTTTCATCAAAGCGTTAGTCATCATTATATCATCACTATGGTGCATTGAGACTCAAACTCAATGGCTTACCCTTTTGGTGTGATGGGACTTGATTCCACCGTTTTACCCTTAACCAACGGTATAATAGACCAAAGTACAACATGAATCACCCTTTGAGTCTTTCAAAATAATCAAAATTATATTCAAACTCATGCTACTAAAACTTTATACCTTCTTCCATTTAAGGAATTTTGTAGAGCATAACATATTCAACCAGTAATAGTATATGACTTTGGTTCCTGGTCAATGTTAGTGACCAAACACTATTGTATTCTAAATCATAAAAAGATTCTAGAAAATACATACTTGTTTTTATGCATATAATACTTTGATTGCAGTAGCTATCATTTTTCCTTCTTGATTCTCATAACGAGATCAACCAGAACATGAGCTAAAGAAAAACTAAAACTCAATCTGAATTGGCTAGAGTCTCGTGCTGATAACGTGTTGTAAATATAAATAATATACTACAAGAAATATAGACACAATAATGGGGAGTAGAATGTAGAGATCATCTTATTCAATTGTCTTCTTGTCTATCATGTATATCTTACAATGGTGAATGAACAACCCTATTTATATGTTGAGAAATCACTCCAAAAGTCATCATATTTAGTGTCATAATAAATAGATACATCCTTATCTAAAAAGGTTCGTAGAACCTAGGGAATACACATAGATGATAAGTATAAGTTTATGGATAAACTCAATGGACAACCCACTTAGTTCAATGGATTTATAACAACTTCATAATTATTATACCGTATACCTCACACCAAATGATTTGTGAATTTTACTTGGGATAGAATGTGCAGTAAAAATATATGTGTATGAATAACTAGATATAAAAAGAATCCCTAGCAGCAAACACTTACTGTATAACAATTCATGGATTGTTATTATTATTCATAATATAACAATTCCTACCTCTTTTACGTATCACATAAATAATTATTTGAGTACATTATAATTCATGCCTAACTAATATGTGAACTATATAACCTCTACATGATCGACCTAAAAAGGTACATTTTAATTTTTTTCTTGAATTTGGACTTTACATCTAGGGATGGGGTGGGGTGGAGATTTCATTAACTACAAACATAGGTAAATTTGGCTGAGAAAAGTTTGGGTAAAATCAAAATCCAAATTTTCTGAAACTTCAAAGCATACTCCTTTACACTTATACTTTCGTGACGAAGATTAATGAACTCAATAACCTTTGCCTCCCTCATCTCAAGGGAAAAGAAATAATCAAGAAAGGACTCTTTGAATTTCTCTCAATCAAGAGTGACTCGCATCAATAACTCTCTCTTCCTTTCACTGATTGAAACAAACTTGACCAACACCCTTGAGTTTGTCAGTGGCCAATTCCGCTTTTCCCACCTTTAACACTCCCATTATTTCAACTATATTATAAATCTCATCAGATAACTCTTGATGATCCTCATCAAATTTTGACCCATAAAACTTCGTGGGATTCATTCTGGTGAAGTCTCTTACCCTTATCGCCGCCATACCCACATTTGGGTTCACTAGAGCAATGGCCTCTCTATTAGCTTGGCCGTCATAGCTTGAGAAATACTTGGAAAGTGGCTCAGAATTTGACATTAGCACTTGATGCTCTGTCAAAGGATTGACAAGCACTTGAGGAAATTCAGGCTCCATATTCCTTTTTGTGTTAGCTCTTTTATGAGGCATATCATGAAAAGCATTGGACAAGAGTTAGGAGAAAGACCTTTATAGAGATAAACTCTATGGAACGATTTTAGAGTAATGAAAGAAGTATGGTTTTCTAAATATCATGTAGCCTCCTCTTCATAAATGTGGTGCGCTTCATACTCATTAAGAAGACTCTACTTGACGTGGCTTGTCACACATCCTAGGATCTTTTTTAAAACCTGATGCTTTGAATACAAAGTTTTTCACGACCTAAAGTACACCCTAGACGTGACATGATGAATAAGATTCCGAGAGACCTTAAACAAGCGACTTGACATGAGAATGACATAATAAAATACAGTTCAAAAGATATAATCAATATAAGTCTCAAATCATAAGATGAAATAAAAGATACAAATCGAGTACATAAGAGATACGTGGAATACTACTAAGTCTGACACTAGCCTTTCTAACATCATAAGAGTGGTTTAAACATAACTCATACACCATGTACAAGTATGAAACCAAAATGACCAAAAGTAATAAAAGTGTAGTGATCAAGCTGAGAAATCCCATTATAAGCACGTCTGGGAGGAGGAACGTCGGATCCTATATTATTAGATAATATAGGCACAAATCTGCACTAGTACGATGAATGTACTAAGTATGAGGATATGCATAAAAGTAAAGCACGATAACATGATTTTCTTAAACATAATATGCAAGACCAAGTAAAACGTTGTAAGAACCTTTAAGGAGAAACCATAATTAATATACAAGGTCAATACATACTTAAAACCATATTAGAATCTTTCATAAAATCTTTGAGGAAACATAGCTCATTTGTGGAATATTACCATTAACCTATAATAAGACCATGTGAGCTATAAGTTGGAATATGGCATGACCCTTACACTGAGAAGGGAAATCTACTTGCCTAGATAGAACTCTGTCACATTCATTCTTCGCTAAAGTGGATCCACTAGCGTAGATCATTTAAGACAATCATACAGGAACACGTAGTTAAGGGATAATGAGATTGATTCTATATACCTAGCGTCTACTAATGGAAGAGCCTCCATCTCAAAGTACTCTCGGTGATAAGTAAATCCTAACTGAAAATACATAATCATAATCATATCAAAATACTTGGAAAGACACAAGTAAGACTACCAATCCAATCATAAGTCATAATAGAGTAGCTTTTTTCAAACCATGATTTCATAAAATTTCATATTAGACACTTACTTTCTAAGCATCTAAATCATGATTTCATTCATATGTGACAAAGACTTTCACAAATCATACTTATCTCACAAGCATCCATAGTTCATAAATCATCATTTTCATAAAATATGCATAGCTTTCATACTCATAATTCATAAGTTCATAAGCATTGATCATAATTCAAGTTCATAAAAATAGGCATAGGCATGGATCCATAAGAAATCAATTGAAAACCATGTAGTTTAATCAAATCATGCATAATAGGATTTAATATAAATATTTAAATCATAATAGATAGATCCCATTGAGATTTGCATGTAACCCTAATGAATTGGGTGAAATCAACTTAGGAGATTAGGATTCTTTTGGAACTCAATGGATGAAAGAGATCCATTGGTGAATTCCCATATACGTTCATAATTAAAGCCCTAAGAATGTAAGGAGGATGTGACCTTGAAGCTTGAAACCCTAGCTCTTCACCTTGGAGATCTTGAAGGGAAATTTGAAGAATAAGACTTGAGGGATTTGGAGAAATTTGAGTGAATGTGGGAATTATGCTTAGTTTGAAGGGTAGAAATGGTTATAGGGTAGTTATAGTGTCAAAGCGATGTAGTTTAGGGGTTAATTGGGTTGGAAAAGGGTAAAGCACCCTTAATTAAAAACTGTCGGAAGACCCTACGACTTCGTCCAACAGTCCGTAGAAACTTCTATGAACCATCCTTGTCAATCATAGAATCATTTACTGGGACTCAAAATTCTGAGAAATTTCAAAGAAACCCTCTTATGGGTCATAGTCTTTTCTATGGTCTGTAGACCCCTTTCGCAAAGTCCAAATTAAAGTCCAAAATTTTACTATGTCTGGATCACTTCTTCGGGTAACTTCTACAACCCGTAGACCAAACTATGATTCATCAAATCTTCTCGTAGACCTGAGGTTTCAAATCTCAATTCTTTAAATTACCATACGGGCACTTCCTACAGTCCGTAGACTAGCCTACGATCTATCCTGTTCTTTCGTAGATTGATTTACTGGACTTGACATTTTCCAAATCTCAAACCAAGCTGTACACCTTCTTTCCTATGATCTTTGTAGGACTTTCTACGGTCCATAGGTCAGACTCGTAGACCACTACATCAGTGCCAAAAATGAAAATTTTCCTTTCCAACCTCACCTTTCAATTTCAGAGGTGTTACCTTTAAAGTATTTCATTTACTTCTCAGAGAAACAATTAGTAAAATTGACAAAAGGTATATTCCAAATTTTGTGAGCATTTGACACACACACACACATTCGATCTCGATTTGAGCCACTGTAAAAAAATCACTCATTTCGATAAGATAATATAATTTTAGAAAATCCTTATATAAATATATGGTCCCATTAATATTATGAATTAATAATTCTTTAAAAGTGCAAATATTTCTAAGATAATTTAGTAAAATATGATTCTGTTGTATTTTTTTTGTTAGAATATAAATCTAGTTGAAGCCCATCTCTAACTTTTTTAATTGCATGCAAAAAGTTCTAGTGTTAGGATTTTCAAATTGCACAATAAAATTGTAAAGAGTTCTAGATGTGATAAGTGTTTCCTTACGCGTAACTGGTTCCAATGGAATTGTATCATCTTCAACTTCATCATCAATGTTGAATTTATTTTACCTGAATCATTGAATAAAAAATATATTACAAGGAGTCATTCACATATATTGGATTTTATGTATAATTAATTTATTTTATGTCAATTCAATAAATATGATAGATAATTTAGTAATATTCAATGATTTGAATGTATTCTTTGTACTCTATGTATGATAAATTTATTTCTTATGTGAATTCAATAAATATGAAACATATATTAGTAAGATACAAGGATTTTGATGTAATTAAAATTTACATTAATTGGAACTCAATACACTCTTTAACTAATTAATATTAATTTATGATTAATAATACATCTATAAAATAATAATAATATTTTATGATCGCACCTATATTAATTTAGTGAGGTTTCATGTAGTTAAATATTATTCTAATTTTAGAAAGTGGCAGCCACCCACAATGTAATCAAAATGTGTTCACCCACTTAACCTCCGCCTGGAGTGGAGGTGGCAATACCATTTAAATTTTTATCCCTTTATGTATATACACAAATATTGTGTAGATTCGTACTATAATATGTATAAATCTTTGAATATACCACAATTAATAGAATATTTTTTCAATAAAGCTTATTTTATATAAGTAATAATTTCAGGATATAACTAGATTTATTATCTCCGTTAAAATATAATAATTTATAAAACTCTGATAAAAATAAATACATACACAACTATATCATAACTAAAGCATTTTCATAAATATTTAAGAAAAAATTATGAAGAAACTAAGGTATATTTTTATCAAATTTCAAATTATAATTGTGTTTTTCGAACACAAGTGGTGTTACAATAAGATTCTCAAATGTAGGCTCGTAAGCCTTCGATAGAGGACGAAGGAAAACTGTAAATACTCGAGGTGTTACAATTTAACATTGACGTTGGGAGGCCAAAAATATTTATTTGAAAAAATAAACACTTATTCTGAAATATTGAAGTGTTTGACAAATCAATAAAACAAATTTTAAATAGAAGTGGAAACAATTTTTCTGTTGTTGGAAAGAAACTAGCTAAAAATTTCTACTTCTTAAAAAAACAGAAGTAGAAAAATCATTTTTTTCAAAATCAAAACATCCCCTTTCATACATACATATTTACCCATGTATCCCTTATTTATTAATTAGCATATCGCATAAGTTTGGTTAAGTTTTATATAAAAAAATTATTTTTTTATTTTATATAATAAAGTTGTAGTTTATTTGATATTCATATATTATTATTTTGTATTTTATATTTATATATTACTTTACTTATTATTTTGTAGAACTAAAAAAAGGTAAAAATTAATATTTTTGTAGGATTAGAAAAAAAAATAACAATTAATGATTTCAGGCCGCCGAAATAGGTAACAAATAAAAAATAATTCTTTTTTTAATTTACTTATTATTATCTTCTAATTTGATTTGTTTTTAATTTTAGACGATTATAACAAACAAAACTTAATAGTTAAAGATTGTATCCAAAATAAAATAGGTAACAAATCATAAAAAGAATCTATTTTTCAATATTTTTCAACAATACTTTTGCAAGGATTAGATTTTTTTTTACAATTATGAATGAAGGGTTTTATTTATTTATGTGGTGAATTTTTCATATGCAGTGACTGTGGAATTATTTTTAAATTCATTTGCTTGATATTATTAATTATACTAGTAAAATTATTCACGCCTCGCGCGAAAATTTAATATCACGAAATTTATAAAATAATACTTAAAATCTATCAGTCATTGAAACTAAAACACTATAAAGGAAGATGATAATTATAACATCTTGTCATTTATCCTTCAATCAATCATCTTTAATTTGATTTTATAATTTATCTTTTTGCTTCCAGGAAGTGTTATTATTTGATATTTTTGGGGAATCAAATGAATAACAACCGGAGATATTAAATTTTCTAATAAATAAATAATTGTTGGTGAAGGGATAAATAAATTTTAAAAGGCTGAAGAAAGTGAACAAATATTCTAATTCTAACGTGTAGAAAGTTCGGCCAACCTTTTGCTCTACATATAACATTTTACAGTTCCCCATTTAAATGTATCATAAGTAATTATTAAAATAAAAAATTAAAGGGAGAATGTATCAAATAGGACACCAATTCAACTTATTATATATACTTGAAAGAGAAAAATATTACACAAAATTATTCAGTTTGTTTGAGTGTTTTTTAAAATCAACATACCAGAATGATGAAGTTAAATTCGAAACTATACTTCTATTCCAATCGCAGTATCGAGAAACACATCTATTACTTCAAGAAAAGTATTTAAAACTTACAGTAAACTTGAGAATCTGTCCATATTTCATATTGAATATAAGCAATTAATTTATTGTTTAGTTATCTATGTCTTTTGGATTAAAAGAGGCTGCAGTCTAGTCATATTCGTCTATAGGTCATCCAGCACATTGATGAGTCCGAGATTTGGACTCATTTAGGGCTTTATTAATATAGATTTAGTGTCCTCAAATGTTTATTTTGTGCCAATAACATATGTAAAAACCTTGATTTCCAGGTATATGGATTGAGGAACAAAGCAAGGACACAAATTTGCAAAAAGGAACAAAGTGAGCTGAAAGAATGAAGAAATGCAAGCCTGGTGATCGTCAAGTCCACTTGGAGAGTCGCCAAATGGCTATTTAACCGCCTAAAGTTTTAGTGTGCCAAGCCCCGAAGGAAAGAACCAAGTTGGCCAGAGAAAGGAGCAGTCGGAAGATCACCGAGTGGTTCCACGATGCAGTGTTGGATCGCCCAAAGTTACATACCTTGAGGATGCTGAGGGCCAAGGCAGAAGGGCGATGGAAATGACCAAAGGGCGACTCACTGAGTGGTTCGGCAATCCTGACTTACTTCGCTGAGTGGCTCTTCGCAACATACTTTTGGCGACTATAAATACATTTTTGAACATGTAGTTTAATATCAATTACTCTTTAGAACATATTTTCATCAAGTTTTGAACGATGAGACAAGTTTTCTCTAGTTTTCCTTAGCTTTGAAGAATTAAAGTTTTTCACTTTTGAGAAATTGGAAGTGAGTTTTTGAGATTATTCGACTTGGAACATTGTAAAGACTAAATCAATCTTACCAAGTTGATGGAAACTCAATTTGGTAACGATTTTTATCTTTGTATATTGTCTAGTTAAAACTCCAATTCTTGGGGTGTGATTATGGGCTGATTTAGCGTATGTGTATTGCTAATTGTTAGTTTAAATGCTATTTAGAAGTGAGTTTAATCAATAATTATTGTTTAATTTAAGAATTGTAGTTGCAAATGCAGTTCTACCCTTGCGTTTTTGGCTTGCTCAAGAGAGAGGTTTTAAAACTAAGATTATTGATTGATGGTCTGTGGGTATTGGGTTGACATGGGTTCAGCTCGAGAGAGTGAACCATGATATACCGTGAGTTTACGGTATTTCTAATACATTTCACTTACAAGTTGTGTGTGTCTAGGGCCTTTTTGTATTGGTTTTTATGTGTTTTTATTATATTTGGCAGGAAAGATGTTCAGGCGCGGAATTAAAGAGACAGCTGAAAGAAATGCAGAAAAGGGCATCTACGGAGGTGATCTACGGACCGTAGGTCCATTGACGCTCCGTAGATGGTGGTCGTAGATCAGCAGCCAAAGCATGAGGCAAATCAGGGAAATCTGACCAAGTGTGGAACCACGGTG
>JAJOOO010006175.1:0-19802 GCA_029582685.1 Solanum piurae
CTTTCACCCATTAGGTCCCTAGTTTTCAGTCAGTTTCTTGATTCCCTTATTATGACTACACCTAGGGTTTCTTGAATGTTAGAATTATTGGGTTCTTAACTGTTAGAATGATCCAAATCAGATTAGTATGTTAATATTCAGTTTATTGCATGAATTCCAGAACCCTAGTTATGTATTTCTTTAGTTCTTGAATAACACATGCTAGGTAAGATATTTCAGTTATTCAGTTATACATGCCTTAGTTATTAATGCATCAATAGCAGTTTAGTTGTTGCATTCTCAGTTTATATGTTCAGTTTAAGCTATCCAGTATTTACAGAAAGTCAGTCATAACCAGTTAACCATATAATTCATTGGGAGTAGCATAATACCGAGTTGTACTAGGGTTCAACGTACCCATATAGTCCCAGAACTACGAGCCACGTAGGTGTAAGTCCCCTCTGTGGGCAACATCAGTTTAGTGATCACGCCAGCATGCCTCTATACCTCTGGCCGGGTATATTGGGTCCTCTCGATGGGGCGTATACATTGGACTCCACATTTAGCTCATGTGGTTTTATTTCGGTTATTAGTAGCTCCCACAGTTCAGTCAGACTCTATTGGATTGACCACATTTACAGTTCATTCAGTATTCAGTCAGCATGTTATAAATTGGTCACTGCATTCAGTTATCTCAGCATTCAGTATTTATATCATGATCAGATTATTTCATTGCTTATTTGCTTTGCTCAGTTGTGATGTTATTTCAGCTTTATTCTATCTTGCATGCTCAGTACCTTTCAAGTACTGATGCATACGTGCGCTACATTTTCTCGTGATGTAGGTTCAGGTTCTCAGCATCCAGATCACGCTTAGATCAATTCCCGATCTTCAGTTCAGCAGCATCAGTAGTGAGTCCTCATTCTTCGAGGACTAGTGGCATGTTTATCTTAATCGCTTTTAGTCTTTAGTTTCAGTTTTGCTAGACCTAGTTGGGGCATGTCCCAACATTTCTAGTCAGTTTAGAGGCTTATTTCAGACACAGTTAGATTCAGCTTAGTATTGAGTTAATATCTTCTTTGTATTAAACTCATCAGTTATCATTTATCTCAGTTATAGTATATGGGTATTCCCCATCTTTTTATTTTGTTTATGATTTAGCTTCCGCATCAGTTTATTATCTTTAGTATGCTCATGATCATGCCAGCAGAGTTATCTTGTGATCACTTGTGGTTCTAGGTCCCGTGTCCGCGTCTCGATGGTAGCTCGGGGCGTGACAATCAGTTTGAGGATGAAACGTAGTACTCAAATTTATCTTCGAACCCAAACATTTCTGGAAAGACTTCCAAAATTGTGCAGTAAATTGCGCGCCTCTATCTGAAATGATGGACACCAAAACTCTATGAAGTCTAACCACCTCTTGAATATATAACTTGGAATAATCCTCTATCGAATAGGTAGCCTTTACTGGCAAAAAGTCGGCTGATTTAGTCATCTGATCTACAATCACCAAAATAGAATCATGTTGTATGCGAGACCGCGAAAACCCAGTAATAAAATCCATACTGATCATCTCCCACTTCCATTCTGGAATCTCTATGTTCTGGGCCATACCATCGAACCTTTGGTGCTCTACCTTAACTTGTTGACAATTTTGGGCACTTGGCAACGAACTTTGCAACACTTCTCTTCATTCTTCTGTACCAATAGACTTCTCTCAAGTCACGATACATCTTTGTGGAACTCGGATGGATATAATATCTTCAGCTCTGAGCTTACCATGATCCTCTCTTGAAGTTCATCCACCTTAGGTACACATAACCTACCTTGATACCTCAATACACCATCTCCCTTTTGTTCAAAAACCATCACTTTCTACTTATGAACATTTGCCTTCAATTCAAGCAAAATAGGGTCTTGGTCTTGTTTCTCTTTCACTTCTCACACTAATAATGATTAGGCCCCTTTCATCACCACTGCTCCACCTTCATTGGAATCCAACAAACGGACCCCAAAGCGTGCAAGTCTGTGCACATCCTGGGTTAATTCCTTTTTTTATTCCTCAACATGGGAAGTACTACCTATATACAACCTACTGAAAGCATCAACAACATTATCCTTACCTGGGTGATAGATAATACTCATGTCATAATCCTTGAGTAACTCCAACCACCTCCTCTGTCTGAGATTGAGCTCTTTCTAGCTGAATATATACTGAAGACTCTTGTTGTCTGTGAACACATCTAGATGAACACCATAAATATAGTGACGCCATATTTTAAAAGCAAACACTATATCATCCAACTCTAGATCCTGGGTTGGGTAATTCCTCTCGTGAATCTTAAGCTGTCTGGAGGCATAAGCTATAACCTTGACATCTGCATCAATAAACTAACCATTCAAATTCTAGATGCCTCACAATACACAACAAAAGCTTGCGTACCTTCTGGTATGGTCAACACTAGGGTAGTAGTAAACCGGGTTTTCCATTCCTGAAAGCTTTTATCACAAGCTTCAGACCATTGAAACTTTGTTGTCTTCTGAGTCAACTTAGTCAACTGGGATGAAATAGATGAGAACCCCTCAACAAACCTCCTATAATAACCAGCAAATCTTAAGAAACCCCTAATATCAGTTGGAGATGTGGCCAATTCTGCACTGCCTCAATCTTCTGAGTATTTACTCGAATCCAATCACCAGAAACAATGTGGCCTAAGAATGCCACAAACTGAAGCCAAATTTCATACTTAGAGAATTTATCTTACCACTATCTATCCTTGAGAGTTTGAAGAACTACTATGAGATGACTAGCGTGATCTTCCTCATTCCTTGAATAAATCAGAATGTCATCAATAAACATGATAACAATCATATCCAGATAGGGATTAAACACTCTGTTCATAAGGTCCATTAACGATGCAGGAGCATTAGTCAAACCAAATGACAGGACCAGAAACTCGTAATGACCATAACATGTCATGAATACTGTCTTAGGGATATCACTTTCTCTTAGTCTCAACTACTGATGGCCTGAGCTTATGTCTATCTTAGAAAAATAAGTGGTACCCTAAGTTGATCGAAGATATCATCAATTCTCGAAAGAAGATACTTATTCTTGATAGTAACCTTGTTCAACTGACGGTAATCTGTATACATTCTAAGAGAACCATCTTTCTTCCTCACAAATAAAACTGAAGCGCCCCAAGGTGAGACACTTGGGCGAATGAAGCCTTTATCAACAAGGTCTTTCAACTGATCTTTTAACTGTTTCAACTCAGCTGGAGCCATTCTATATGGCAGAATAGAGATAGGACGAGTATCGAGAAGAATATATATATCAAAGTCTATTTCTCTATCAGGAGGGACTCTACGAAGATCATTTGGAAAGACCTCTGGAAACTCACTCACAACTGGACCTGACTGAATAGTTGGTGTCTCAATACAAGAGTCATTAACTCGGACTAAGTGATAGATGCATCCCTTGGAAATTAACTTTATCTCCTTAAGGTACGAAATAAAATGAACCTTAGGCACTCTTGAACTACTCCTCCACTCTATAATTGGCTCATTAGGAAACTGGAATTTACCTACTCGAGTTCTACAATCAACTTATGCATAACAGACATAAAGCCAGTCCCTACATAGAATAACATCAAAATCTACCATGTCTAACTCGACTAAGTCAGCCATGGTGTCCTTGTGATTGACAGAAATGACACAATCACGATAAACTCTCTCAGCTAGATTAGACTCACCACTAGGTGTAGAAACACTGAAGGGATCAAGAAGTTGTTCGGGAATACTATCAAACTTCATAGCTATATATGGAGTCACAAATATAAACTCACACATGGATCTAGCAAAGCATATACATGAAAGTAAAGATTTTGATCATACCAGTGACAATATTTGGTGAATTCTCTTACTCTTGGCGACTGGTAAACAGTTTGCTCATCTGCCTGTCGCTGAAGTAGCTCCTCTAGGTGCAGCTCTGTCTGGCGGAGCCACTGTAGAAGATTGGGCTTTGTTACCCCCATTGTTATTTACTTGCCTGTTCTTAGGGCACTCTTTCATGAAGTGACCATTCTGACCACATTTGAAACAACCAAATGAGCCATCACGACATAGTCCTTAGTGGTTCCTACCACACTTAGCACATGCAGGAGTCCCATTACCTCCCTGTGCCACACTACCTTGAGATTGTGCAGGTCTAGCTCTGAAATTCAATGAATTTTTATTCTTGAACTCACCTCTATTCCTTGGTGTAGGTGCACTAGAAGATGATGGAGCAGGTCCATTTGGCTTATGTTGAAAGGATGACCGATTTGCATTACTCTTCTGATGCCCAAACTCATTTCATGTTGTCTTTGCCTTCTTGTTTCGAAACTCTTATCTATCTCTTACCTTATCTTCCTCAACTTGTTGTACATGGATCATCAGCCTTTTCCAGGTTCCCTATCACCATCGCATCCTTACCCTCTTCGCTTGACAGACGAGACAATCCAGACACAAACAGACTCATCCTACTCCTCATATCAACAACTATCTCCAAAGTATTACGGGAAAGTTGGGTGAACTTGAGGCTATACTCATGCACACTCATGGATTCCTACTTATACACACTCATGGATTCCTACTTAAGAGTGAGGAATTCTCTTACCTTTTCCTCTCTTAGTTCACGGGGAAAGAAATGCCCCATGAAGGCCTCTTCAAACACAACCCATCTTACAATTGGTGAACCCCCATCTCTACTCTTCTTCCGTTGATCGTACCATACTCTAGCAACACCCTTCAGTTGGTAAGCAACTAGCTCCACTCGCTCAACATCAACAACATGCATAACCTCAAAAACCTTCTGCAACTCTTCCCCAAAGTTTTTTGAATCCTTAGTGACACTTGAACTGGTAAAGTTTGGAGGATTCATCATTAAGAACTCACAGACTCTGGATGTATCAGCCACATCTTGTCGATCCTTTCTCAGCTGACCAGCTTGGTTGGCCACCAATTTACTCAACATCCGGATAGCATCCCGAAACTCAACATTACTGGCCTCTCCTTGGGGTTGCACTTCTGGTGCATTGGGGACCCCTTGATCCCGAGGATCGACATTCCTTCTAGCAGGACAACCTCAAACAACTCTTTGTGGAGGCATGATCTGAAAGATACGCGTAAGCACAAATTAGATAGAAACTTTATAGAGATGAAATATATCGCATGAAAAGAGTATGACAAAAGTGACATAGTTCCTAAATGTCGCAGCCTCCTAAATATAGATGTGGCGCACTTCACACCGATAACTAGGACTCTACAGATACTGCTTCATAGACACCCTAGGACTTTTGAACTTTGTGCTCTGATACCAAGTTTGTCACGCCTCGAGCCTACACCCTGGGTGTGATCAACACTCGAGAACCATTGTTGGCCCTAAGCGAACCCTTGGCCTAAATCAACTCTTAGTGAAAGAATTATTCAACATTAAAAGAACTCAAAAGTCTCTTTACTCAAGTGTCTAAAATGGGAAACTCAAAACATTTTAGAAATAAAACATTCAAACTGGCCTCAAGGGCAACTCAAGTCTAGAACATAACAACTGAAATGAACAAGACTCATGAACTAATACTATCTAACTATATATGAAGCCTGTAATACTATAAGGGATGTCAGGACAAGACCCCCGATCATCCTAACAAAACTTACATAACTAAAAATAAATAGGGGATCATTTGAAAGCAAGGACGCTCACCAAACAACTCTGAAACTCAACTGGATCAACGAAGCGCTAGTTGATGATCATAGTTACGTGTATCATAGAAGATGAAGGAAAAAATGTGTCCGCACATAGAATGTACGAGCATGCTAGGGGAAATCTAAAACATGACATAAGCTTGAACTAGAACTGAAGAAACAACTTACCTCGTCTCACCTCAACTCAAACTCAACTTATTTCAATATAAAAGCAATATCAATAATGCAATATAAAGAAAAGATTTTAAAACAATATATAACAACTCAATGTATTGGAAAATACAATATAACTCAGAATGTATGTAAAAATACAAAATAAACTTTGTTTGGGAGATTCTCTAACTGACAACCATCACTATGAGCTATCTGATGATACAACGTCTCGCCCATGCTGCCCAAAATTGTTCTTTACCTTGCCGGGATATAGAACTCCTCAACTAAGTGGATCCACTAATCTATGCTAAAAAGCAATAAGGAATCATCCAAAAAGTATGACCCTTTCTACCCACGTTGGCTACATGGTTTTTGGGGGCTGTGACTTGTTAGAAATCTCCCCTATATCGGTGCTCAATAGTACTCCCAGATTATAACTTAGCTCATATGTTTTTAACCAAACATTTCCTCTTCCTCACCTTTGAGATTATTACTCAAAATATTTTTCTTAAAAGATGCAGTACTCAAAACTTCTCATGAATTCTTTTGGAAGTCGGTCTTTCCTCTCATCTTAAATGTAAAAACATTTACTCTTGAGAATACTTAGTTCTCATATATCATTTTAAAGAAAATGAACTCAACTCTACTCTTCCTCAAACTCAAATGCTCAAGTCTTAAAACAAGTTTAAAATGGTTTGCAAAAGACTTCTCAAAAGACTATTAAGAACTCTTAAGACTTGACTCTTAGCTCTACCTTGAATTTGAATTTGAATTATTAATTCAAGGTTATGATTCATGTTTTGAATGATTTCTAGATGTTTAGAAGTAGTTTAGAAAAGTTAGAATCAATAGGGAGTAAAGGTAGACTTTGAAAGAACTTAGACGGAGCAAAGAACTGAAAACAGGTCGGGGCAGGCAACCCTGGCGCATTGAGTGGCGCGGGGCGCCAGCCACTAAACTACCAAGGAAATTTCTGGTGCACTGGTTGGGGCGGCGCGCCAGCCACTGCCCAGAATTTCCCTGATGAATTTTTCCTCTCATTTTTCTGACCCTAATTCGCCTAGAATCGAATGGTTTCTTACCCAATCACTAAGATTCAAATACCCAACAAAAGTATATTATAATCTACTCAAAATTACTCTCAAATGACGTTCATCTCAAGAACTCATTAAAACTCCAACAATCAAGATTACAAATGGAATTTCAAGAAAACTCATCAAGAACTCTAATCCTTCAACTTTGAGAATGAAATTTCATCAAAATAGCATGATTGGTGTGTGGTTAAATGAACCCAACACTATTATAACTCACATACCTCTTAGGGATCAAACCCTTGGTGAAACAACCTTCGATCCGCAACAAATTTCGATGAACACCTTGAATCTTCCCTCTTTTCTCCTCTTTTCTCTTCTTGAACTTTCTTGTAAAACCCTAAGCATAAATTAGGATTGTAATACTGAACCAAATCAAATTTTACTCCAAAATATTACTAAAAAATGTTTTAATCTGATTGGATAAGGAAAAGACCAAAATACCCCTCATATTTTCGGATAACTTTCCTTAACTAGACTTGCTAACTTCAAATGGGCATATCCCCCTCATATGGACTTGAAAATTAGCAAACTTGAAAGTTATGATTGTTTGAAGTTGATCCAAAACTCACAACTTAAGCTTAATTTGAACAAAACTCAAATTGGCTCTTTCCAAACTAGTTCTTTCTATTTTTAGCTCTTTCTAAGGCGGGATGTTACATAAACTCTCTACCATTTTTAATTTTATTAAAAAAATAATCTGTTTTCCCTCTTTTCCTATGATTGAAATAAAAAAAACTTATCATATATATTAGATAGATTGTATTTAAAAGCAATATATGTTGTGAATCTAAATTATCTGTACAATATATTTATTGTTAGTAATGTTATAAATTTTCTACTTTTGTTTAATGAATACTTTGTTATATCATTCATAGACTTACCTAATGGAGTACAAATTAAAAATACTTATTGGATTTGAATTCATAAAGTTATTAATTTACCTTTAGTAGTGCAAGACATTCCTATCTGTAATTTGAACATATAGTAGACACCAATTTGGTTAGTTATATTTTGGTCAAATATCACTTTAAGTAAATACATTAAGGGGTGCTTATACAAGTCGAAACAACATTGGACTCACACTTAGGATTTTATAACCCTAATAAAATTATTTTCTATTTTATATGTCCCTCCCAAAAAAGAAATATATTTTTACCCTCCATGTGAATATGCTAAAAAAATTGAAGTATTTTGGTAGACAAAAATATTTGTCTCCCTTTCCCCTATTTAAAAAACAATAAATACATAATTTTTGGTTGCCCCAAGTCCCAACCATGCTTTTTTTTTTTAGAAAAAGGTAATTATCTTAATAAATAATAAATATGCATCATAAAAGGAAATAGGATCGAGACATATCATATGACCAGTAATATAAGCATATTCAATAATTACACTCTTGTTCAACCCATAATATTGTCTTAGATAATTTAGTGTGTAGATGTTTTTGCAAATCTTTTCTTGTTGTTTAACTGCAAAATTTTTCTGCACGGAGTTTTTTCTAACATAAGTTTTGTTCACTTAATCTTATGGTTATAATACTGTTGTTTCGCGACAAATATTATAATTGGATAATCTATAAGGGAACTCAAGGGAGTAAAGTTAATTGTATAATGTAACTCGAGTGAGAAAAGTTAAAAATAGAACAAAGATCATTAAGGGAGTAGGATGTGTTCTCCCGAACGAATTTGCGAGTAAGATAAAAAGATACCTAATTTTCCATACTTGAATCTCATACATAGGATATAACTGCTTTTGGGTTAGTTATGATTGAGTCCTACATTGATACCACGTGTTGTAGTTGTGAGTTCCCTGTATTTCTCTTCCTCTCATTATCTGTTGCATTAGTTTATCATCAGTAGACCTCTATCTTATGTAGTGGTTTTGTATCAGTTATTTTATTTTCATAGAAATCTTGTAAAGTAAAACATGTATATATATTTCTGTTGTAACCACGAATGAATCGAGGGAAATATAATCACAATTCCTCTAAGTTCTTTCTATTCTCTAATTTTACATGTCATCAATGCCTCTCCTTTTTTTTCTTTTCTCTCTGCCTCTAAACAATGACAAATCCAAGTGTTCCTGCAACTTCTTCTACTCCTACCAATCCCATCTCAACTGTTTTCTCCTCACCCCATCCCTTTTCTGTGAAACTTTACTACCTAGCATGAAAAACCCAATTCATTCCCATATTAAACTATCAAAATCTTCATTGTTTAATAGATGGTACTTTTCCAGCTCCATCGAAAACCAAGCCGTTTTCCATTAATCCACAATTACAAGAACCTAATCTTGACTATGATTCCTAGTTCAAAAAGGAACAAACGCTTCTTTCATCGCTCTCCTCCGATCCTCTTTAACGGAAGAATTTTTTCCCTGATGTCATTGGATTGTCTTCCTCGCTTGAAGTATGGTGAGCTCTTGAAAATTGGTTTGGATCTATTTCACAAAATCGACAACTTCAGTTTCATATAGAACTTCAAGAACTCAAGAAAAATGATCTCTTTGTCTCCCAATACCTTCAAAAACCAAAAGCTCTCTCTGATGAACTTCGTGGGCTGCTTATTGCTTATGAAATTCTACTCATGACCTCACTTGAACCAACAACCAACATGGTTCACAAAAGTAGTGATCCACTTCTTCCCACACCACCAACTTCTTCCTTTCATCCCCGTGGAAATTTCAATAACTCCAGCCAATTTCGGCCAACAATTAGAAACCAGGTTGTCCTTGCAAAATCCGTGGCTATCAAAATTGCACTACCATCACCTATCATCGGCGTTACCACTCCTAATTGGACTCTCCCTCAACACCATCTTCATGTAATGATCCTAATATCTCCTACTTATCTCAAATTCCCTCTTCTTCTCATATTATCGATCATTCTTTATCTTCTCCCTTCTCTCCTCAAGAAAAAATATCACCTAATTCTATCCCATACTCAACCCCCAAAAAATAGAGCGATTGTAATGTCCCGAACCATTGTTATTTAAGAAACGAAAAACGTTAAGGAAAAATTGGACCACCCAGCTCGCCAGAGCGGGACATATGCCGCTAGGGCGGCGGCGCTCTAGAGGGATAAGTCATCGCCAGAGCAGGATGGGCGGGGTAGAATGTAAATAACACAAAGTCTAATTTTCTCCTTTTACCTAAAACACTAAGAAGAGGCGAGGATCACCCTAGAAACCCTCAAAAAGCTGCTCTAAGGTTGGAAAAAGAGGAGAAGGATATTTCTAGCGTAAGGAAATCGATAGAACACAAATTTCTAGTCAAATCCACCATCCCGACATTCGGAAACCAGAATTCGAGCTACAATCCCTCCCGAATGCTTGGCGCCCAGGTAGGCTAGGTTTATTAATCGAGTAATTATGAATATGTTATTCAATGTGTGATATAGTGATTTTGACGGTATAATTCATGCGTAGGCTTTTGTGCACTGAAAAGGGAATGTTTGTACTCGTATCCTAGGTGTTACATCAGACGCATGATGTATGAGGAAATCTTAGTCGATGAACCAGGGGTAGATGATGGGTTGAATTCCTAATTGTGATATTGTTTGCATACGTGTATCCGCGTATGATACAATTATGGAAACGAACGTAATGAATTGATTATGAATAATGCATGCCACAAATGAGTGTTTGGCTACATGAATTAAGTGTTGTACAATTATGGATGTGATTGTGATTATGATTTTACTAACTGGGATCGGAAGTCACGTACCGACATACCGATTTGGAACGGGTGTCACGTTCTGACACACTAACTTGGATCGGATGTCACGTACCGACATACATATTAGAAAGGGTGTCACGATCCGGCATACTAACAATTTGGGTATGGGTTCCATGAGAGGACCAATGAGTTGTTGTATATATGTATTATTGAGAATGTGGAATTGTACATTGCCCCTGAATTGATAACTAGTTTTTGCATTATATTATAAATATATGTGTGGGTTGCGGTGTTGTAAATTAGTTGGGGTATATTTGTTATTGTGTGATGGATTGGGAATGGTTAGGTTCTAATCAGGATGTGATATGATAAGAAGAGGCAAAGGTTCCTGGTGTCATCGTGTGTTACTTCGAGAGGTGGTGACGGGTATTGTCGTTACGGTTTTTGGGTGGTGCCAGACCATCAATTAATTAATGATAGTGGATATGTGAAGTATTAAGGAGTAGGTCGTGGGTGGTTGGCCGATTGGTAGTGATTACGCCTGGAAACTTCACTAGTGACTAGAGAGGTCAGACTATAATCAAGACTGGGATGGTTAAGGGGTCGAAAATCAAGGGTGTTGGTGTATTGTTAAATATCCAAAATTGGTAAAGGCAAGTAAATATAAGGGTGGAGGAATGAATAGTCTTGTCGCATATTTCACTGATCGATTTCTTATATTATACAGTGGGTATCGAGTTGACCGATGATGCCTACCAGTACGTGTGGTTTTGTACTGATACTACTCTTGCTATGCCTTTTTGGCATAGTATGGATGTAGGTTCAGTGATGTTTCGTAGGTGAAGACGAAAGAAATCTCCAATAGCTTCTACTTTTCTTCCATGTGGTGAGATCTGTGTCAATTAGATATTGTTATGTCTTGTATTCTTAGTAGCTCTTGTACCTGTTTAGACTAGATCACTGGGGGTGTTAATTACTTTACAAGTTTTAACTCAAATTGTTTTAAACTTTATTTTATGATATATTTTTGGAAATTGTTTTTATCTTAGTTTTCTTAAATATTCCGCATGTTTTACACTGTTTGGGAGCTGAGGCTTCTCCTACTTAGGTGTTAGAGTAGGTGCCCACACAGCCCGGTGGCCGGTTGGGTCGTGACAGTGATAAATCTTCTTGTTGATCTCAACCAATATTCGCTCGAACGACCTCCACAGTCCAGTAACTCCTGAACTCATGAAATGATCATGTGTCCTACCACCATGTCCAAAAGACATGCCTTCACATCTATAACCCATCCAAATTCCCTATACACCGTGGCAACAACAATAGCGCAAGCAAAACCATGTTTAGAATGGAGACAAGAAATGCAAGATTATCTAAATACACTCCTTCAAAATCAAATATGGACTTTAGTTCCCGACCACTTAGTATATTATTAGGAACAAATGGATATTCCTAATCAAGCAGAAATACAATGGTGATATTGATAGATACAAGGCTCGCTTAGTGGAAAAAGGGCAACTCCTAACAATGTGGTGTAGACTATCAAGAAACTTTCTCTCCTATTGTTAACTTTACCACTGTTCGCACTATGGTCCCGATAGAAACAATTCATCATTTGCCCATAAAACAAATTGATATTTCGAATGCTTTCTTGCATGTACATCTGGAAGATTAGATTTACATGTAACAATCAACTAGTTTCGCTCACTCTTCCTGTCTGGATTATGTCTTCCAACTACATCGGTCATCCTATGGCCTACAATAAGCTTCATAAGTTTTGTTCCATCCCTTATCAACTTTCTTAATACAATCAGGATTCACTCCATCAAAAGATGATAGCTTTCATTCTCTGCCAAGGTGATCTGAAATTTTTCTTCTTGTTTATGTTGATGATATCTTATTAACATGTTCAGATCGTCCTAGCTAGTTGGACTGCTTCATTGGTTCAATTAAAAAGGCCTTTCCTGTTAAAGACATGGGTGCACTACATTATTTTTTGGGCATTGAAGTAAAGCCGCACATTGAAGGTTTCTTTCTCACTTAACAGAAAAATATAGAAAATTTGCTAGTTGAAAGAAATATGCGAACATCAAAACCATGCTCCACGCCAATAACTATCTCACCGAACTCAAGAAAATCATGGGTAGTTGTAACACCTCAGAAATTTGAGCTTGGAATGAAAAATGAAAAGAGGCAGTCCACGGAGGGGTTCACGGGCCGTGAATAGGTCCACAACTCGTCACCTCACCTGTGAAGCTGCGCCCATGATGAAATCACAGACACTTAGACAGTCTATGAAGCTTAGCACGGACCGTAAAGTCATCTGTGAAAGGGATCAAAGAACCCCCCAACGACTATGAAGGATCACATACTCTTAGACAGTCAGTGAAGCTTCATGCGGACCATGAAGTCCTCCGTGAAAGGGATCGGAGAACCACAAGGCTACTGGGTAGGACCACGACCTATTTGACGGTTCGTCAAACAGGTCATGATCCCTGTGTCACGATTTTCAGCAGATTTGTTTTAAAATTTCCCAGGGGTATTTCAAACTTTTCCTTTCTCTTTAACGGCCAAAGCTACATCATTTTACTTTTTCTAAGCCTAATTATTCAGTCAAAAACTAGCTAAAGCATTAATTCTCCATAAATCATTAGACTTAGAAAGAAAAGAAGAGAAAGAGGCGACAATTTTCTCTCCAGAACAAGCAGAGCTCTCCTTCAAGTTCAGCCCCGAAATCCAAAGTATTTCTCCATAGTTTTCTTCACCAGGTATGTGGGTATTCAGTAAGGGTTTCATTCATCCTTACGCCAAGCACTTCAAACTAATTTTTTTTATTATTATGGTTTTATGAATTTAGGGTTCTTGCCCAACTATGCACATTCTTTACAAAAATGGATTGTTGTGATTACTACTTGATTCTATACTTATTTAAATGAGTCTGCATGAAATCTGATAGAGATTTGAAAGGAAAAGAGATTAGCCTGTAATTGTAGTATTTGCACATGAATTAGCTCTTCTCCATAATTTAGCTCAGGTTGTTAGAATTTAGTTTTAAGTAGAATTTTGTCAGTTTTCTGTCCACAACTTTTCTCTGCAATTGTTTTCAGATTATTTTAGTTTTGTCTCATGAATTCACGACCACAACTTAAAGTGAGGTACTAGTATCGAGTTTGTGAGTAGTGTTTAGCACTGAATTGTACTAGGGTTCTACGTACACTCAAGTCACAGAACTACGTGCCATCATATGCTTATAAGTCCCCTCTGTTGGGCATCGGGTTTAGTGATCACGCCACAATCATGTCTTTATACCATGACAAGGTATATTGGATCCACTCGATGGAGCTATACATCGGACTCCACATTTAACTCACATGGTTTTTGTACGTTAATAAACTCTCCCACAGTAATTTCTTCAATAAGGTACTTCAGGCACGTAGTTGTATTTATTCTCAGTTTTTTCAATGAGGGTTTAGAACTTTATCATTAGCTCTCTATTTCGGTGCAAGTCGCGATGACTAGATTTGTGCCGCCAGGGCGGGGCCACCGTAGCGGGGTGAGAACCACTGTGGTGGGACAAACGCGACTTAAGTAAAAAATAAACCCCAAAAGTGTTTTATTCTATAAGTTTTTACTTTGAGAGCTAAGGACCGACCCCAGATGTTTTCTTGACGATTTTTCACCATTCTTGAGGCTAAAGGTAAGGTTTTCACTCCTCGAATCCATTTTTTGATCCGTAGAATTTAGTTTCTTGGGTAATTATCGATGGGGGAGGGTTTTGATATGGGATTTATGGTGGAAAAAGACCTAATTAAGATCAAGGGTTTGACCTAGGTTTGATGTTATTGATTAAAATCAAGGTAATTAGGTCTTGTTTATTAATCCTCGTATTATTATGATTGTTTGTAGACCAAGAACAAGCGAAAAGAATCCAGAAAGGGAAGAATCAAGTTTCTTAAGGGATTCAAGCTTTGTTCGAGGTAGGTGATGGTTGTGATTTCATGTTGTGTGGTATATGTTTGTACTTGCTTCATTATATTGCATGTATGTATGCGAATGTTGCACTATTGATCACACTAGTCGTAAATGAGTATGAACGAATAACTATATTCCATGAATCACCTCTTAATTATATAATTGTGAGAATATACATTGTGATTTTTATTTTGGTATGTTGAATGGAGCGGATGTCACGTTCCGACACACTAATTGGGATCAGATGTCATGTACCAACAGAAATATTGGAACGGGTGTCACGATCCGACACGCTAACTTGGAATGGGTGCCACGATCGTTACACTAACCTTTTGGGTATGGGTTCCATGAGAGGACCAATGACTTGTTATGCATACACTTATTGTTGAGAATGTTGAAATTTACATTGAACCTGAAATGATATTGATATTGTATATGTTCGATGTATGCATGTTTATGATGTTGTAATGACTTGCTTATATTGCACTTAGTGGGATAGTCGTGTGATCCTACCAGTACACTGTGGTTGTGTTCTGATACTGCACTTGCTCTTTCTTTGTTGAGTACATTGAATATTCAAGCGGCTATTGACATACCTTGGTTAGAAGATTAGTGATCGTCGTCGAATTCAAGGGTGATCCAGTTCTTCCAGGCTGCCTTGAGTTCTCCTTTTGTTTAGTCCATTTCTTTGGACTCAGACTAGTTCTTTAGATAACTCTCTTGTTTAGTTTGGTTGTATCCATTTCCTTAGACTTATGGTTCCTTGTTAGAGTTTTGGTACATTGGCTTTCAGGTTCTAGGGAATATTTTCTGCAATGTTTTGTTAATCGGTTGTTAGACTTTTGGAGTTTATGGGAACTCCACTTAATTCTGCATTTAAACCTGCTTCTGTATCTTTAAATGCGTAATTTTCTGGTTAGTTGGGTTGAAGTAATGGTTCTCCTTCCGGAGGGTTAGTATAGCTGTCAATCATGATTGTCTGGTTCATGACACCTGGAGAGCATACAACTTATTCTGGCGCTGACCGCCACCTGTAATAGATGAAGCACCCTGCTGAGTTGGGCGACCTGTCGGTCCTGCTGGAGCTGTATATTGATCCATATTGTTGTTACCTCCTTGCACCTGCCTGGAAGAAGGGCAATCCTTCAACCTATGGCCACAGTGACCACACCTAAAACACCCTTCCTTGCCTGCAAGACACTCGTTCATATGGTTCTTACCACACTTTGGACAAGTTGGGTAAGTCTTGTTACCTGAAGCACTCCCTTGAGACTTAGAGCCTGATGCCCTACCTTTCTGATCCTGTCAAAACCTGGGGGATGGAGTACTAGCTGATGAAGGTACTGGGGTTGTAGACCTCTGCTGAAACTGTGAGCAATTCCCACCATCCGACTTGTGATGTGAGTATTCATAGTTTCCTGTTCTGGCCTTATTGTTATCCTTAGCCAATTCACTAAGCTTATCTCCATCAACGTGCTGAGCATGAGTCATTAGTCTGGAGATATCCATATCCCCTAGAAGCATAGCATTCATGTACTCAATCTACATTAGATCTGATACCCCGAACAAGGACTTACTTATTTGTGCCCTTCAATCGGCAACCATGTGTGGAGCATACCTGGAGAGCTGCTTGAACTTCAGTCCGTACTCCTGGACCGACATAGAATCCTGCTTATAGTTCATAAACTCTTATGCCTTAGCTTCTCTCAACCCTCTTGGGAAGAAACTGTCTAGAAAAGCTCCAGTAAAACAATGCCAAGTCATAGGATCTACACATTCACCCCTGTTATCCTTCCATTGAGTAAACCAGATATGAGTCACATCCTTAAGTTGATAGGATTCCAACTCAACACTCTCAGTTACAACCACTTGCACTACTCCAAAAACTTTCTTGACCTCATTAATAAAGTTCTATGGGTCTTCACCAACCTCCGACCGTAGAAACTCTAGCGGATTCATCTGAACAAAGTCTTGAACCCTACATGCAGCTGCTTCACCATTAATGTTAGTAGGAACTGGACCTGCTGATTATTCTCATTGGCCACACTCTGAGCCAAGAGCTGGATCGCATTCTAAAATTTTGCATTCGTAACCTCATGGTTCGGGACTGGAGAAGCTGCATTAGCATTGCATGCATTAGCATTCCATGTGTTAGCTCTATGAGGAGGCATGATCTGAAACGCATAGCGATGAATTAGAAAGGAGAAGTTGGATCATACCCACGCACGATAAGAATACAAAGAAAGTGAAGTTTTTTCTAAAAACACTTTGTAGCCTCCCTCTCATAGATGTGGTGCACTTCACACCCATGAAAGAGACTCTACTTAGTGCGACTTTCATACATTCTAGGACTTTTGAACCTAATGCTCTGATATCAAGTTTGTCACGGACCGAGGCTACCCTCTTGACGTAACACGGGACCTAGGATCACGAGTGACCCTAAGCTAACCTTGTGTCTGGCAAATCATAAGCATACTAAGAGATACTAAATAAAATAGATACTATGCGGAAACTAAAACGGTGGATAACTGAAAGTGGGGAAAACCCCAACTAGGCTAAATATATTAAATATACTAAGAGTTTAGTGATAACTGAAAACCACTTAACAACTCAAGATGAATCTATTACTATGTCTCAAAAAGTCTCTAACTGAGTTGAGTTGCTGGGACATGCCCCCCAGCTAACTCTAACAAAAACTGAAACTGAAATGTATATGCTAAAATGAAATCATGTCTATTGTCCTCGAAGTATGAGGACTCACCACTGAAGTTGTTGAATGCGGATCGAGAATCGATCTAAGTGCGGTCTGAATGCAGAGTACCTAAACCTACATCATGAAAAAATGTAACGCAGAGTATGCGTCAGTACTTGGAATACACTGATCATGCATAATATATATACTAAGCTGAACAAATATATGTAAACGGAAACAAGGCATACCTGAGCAATACTGTAAAACTAAGCAAGAATGTAAATATTGAAAAGATAACTGAATGCAATGATCAAGTGCTAATCATGGACATGACACGCTAAACTGAATACTGAAGTATATACTAAAAACCTGGTCAAATGCACTAGAAGTCTTACTATGGGAGCTACTATTAACTGACATAAAACCACGTGAGCTAAACGTGGAGTCCAATGTATACGCCCCATCGAAAGGACCCAGTATATCTTGCCATGGGTATAAAGGCATGGCTGGCGTGATTATTAAATCTGATGCCCAACAAAGGGGACTTATACTCATATGGGGGCACGTAGTTCTAGGACTATGAGGGTACGCTGAACCCTAGTCCAACTCGATGCTAAGTCTACTCTCAACTGAATATGTATATGACTGTAATGTAACTCAAATGTTGACATATTGAATAGCTCAAAATAATGACATGCAATTATGGGAATGCAACACTTATATACTAATAATGTAACATTCGAAACTGGAGGATGATTATCTAGTTAACTGACCTACCAAATTTAATTCACGAACTAAGAGAATCTACACAACTAGGGTTCTGAGTTTCATGCCAGGAACTAAACAAACTTTCCAAAAAATATGCTATTTCTATTTAGGATACTACAACAACTAAATCACAATAACTATCCAAGGTTTTAGAAACCCTAAGTCTAAACAAGATATATTGAATGAAGGAACTAACTGAATTCTAGGGACCTAGTGGATGAAAGGAACCCACTAGTGAAATCCCACATACTTGGTGACGAAATTCACGGAGAAATCCTTCAATTTTGGGTCTGAAACTTGAAAAACACTGCTGCTTGTTCTTGGGAGGCTTGGTCGACTTTTTCCTCTTCTTTTTGCTCCAAGATTGGATGATTTTTGGAGAATTAGGGTTCTGGGTAAGTCTGACTAATTTCTTAAGCTTAGACTGAGTAAAACGACGTAGTTTAGACGACGTAGTTTAAGGGCCCCAACGCATAGGAAAAGGAGCTAAATGACCCTAACTTAAAAGCTGACGAAGGCCATCCACGAAGGGATCTACGCACCGTCGTTTGGACTACAAACCGTCGTCCGTGGTCGTGGTTTGTGGTCTGCCCGACATGGCTTCACTAAAATGAGCATAACTTTTTACTCGGAACTGGGATTTTAGCAAACTCGGTGGCTTTGGAAAGAGGATTCAATTATCTTTAATTCTTTAGATTATGGGACACCTAATTCATTTTGTGCTAAAATATATGACAGTTTGGAGTTAACCCAACAGCTAATTCGCTCCAATTGGCTGCTGACACTTACCTATAGTCCGTAAGTCCAACCATGAACCATACTGGTCAACCGTGGGTGGAATTAGAGACCATCAACATGTGGGCCTTAACAACGGAACACCACCTACGATCTGTGGTTCTACCTATGGTTTGTCAGTAGTTCCGTCGGTACTGGCACCATTTTTTCTGAAAACTACGATTTTCTTCATTTTGAGGTCCGAGGTGTTACAAATATGGATAATCTTCCACTTACGAGATGAATAGTAGAAACCTAAAATCTTGAATTATAACTCAAAATGTCAATAGCCAAGAATCAAAGTTACGATTTCTTTAAAAATTCAAGAATAAATCAAATGACTTCTTTTCTTTATGTATCAAACCAGAAAACAAGAAAAAAAATGTAATAGAAAACCTAGGAAAAGGATGTACAGTCATTAAAAATCCATCCTAAACAAACTATGAAAACAATCTTTGGCAACTTCCAAGGACACCATCTATGGATCGTGGTCTTCACATAAAGTCTCTTTTGCGAACCTATCGTATCTTACATATGTTCACCATTTACTGTTCGTGAACATGTTTGCAGCTCATGAGTTCCACTTATAAATCTCAGGACTTTTTTGCATACTTTATGATTCTCATCTATAATCTCTATCTACGACTCGTGAAAGTGTTTATGAATCTTAACTTCCACTCATTAGAATCATATTTTTTTAATAGTCTCTGATTCTCATATATGAGGTCATCTATAGCTCGTGGTTCAAACCACAACTCATGGAATGTCTTCGTGAATTCCAAAAACTGACTAACATCATCTTATTTTTAGCACAAAGCTTTCGAATCCTATTTCCATGCAAAATATCTACAAACCACATCAAATCTACTAAAAACACAAAAGAGCTTACATCAATTCCAAGCTTTAAGCATCAAAAGTGTCGTAAAATCGCAAACATCACTTCAATATCA
>JAJOOO010006176.1:0-29369 GCA_029582685.1 Solanum piurae
TTATAAAAAAGAAAATGATTTTTTTTTCAAAAAAATAACAAACAATGGTACTTTTTAATTGATTTTAAAAAGAGGTCCTCTCTAGGAATCGAACCCTCAACCTCACAATCAAAAACCAATCCTTGAACCAGTGAGCCATCCAATCATTTGTGAGCATGGGTTCATTTATTTAATATTTACTATATTTTAAAAATTATACAAACAATATATCGAGTTTTGTCGGATGACCACGGGTTCGAGTGACCCATTTTTTACCCTTAAATTCGCCCCTGATTATAAGTTATAATAATTGATAAAAATGTTTAAAAGATCTATGAAAAATTTATAATAAAAAATAAATTTGTTTAAATCTCAAAATTCAAAAAGTGCCACATAAATGGACGGAAGGAGTATTATTTTTTTGGTCTAAACGCTTTCTTTTACTACACCAATCTCACTTTTTTCAAGCACTCCACAATACTTTCACACACTTCTCATACACAATACAATATTATTTTTTCATATCACAACTCATATTTCTCATACATCATACAATATCCTGACTATCCATCTGAATATTTATTTATTTATTTTTCAATCGTCATTTGTGGTATTTTCACTAACAATACTAGGTATGGCCAAATTCGAATTAACTCAGTAACTTTTATTTAAATTCTGAATTTATATAAAGAAATTTATTATATTTAATTGTGAGTCCAATAATTTAGACAGGCTAAAAGTTTTTGGACACTTTTAAAATTAATAAACTTCAAATACTAACTCCGTCATACCGTTTCTATCAAACAAATGTTAGCCGTCATAATCAGTAGCTGTGCGTGTCAATTATGAGAACTATTGGCAATTAACTTTAATCAACAGCATACCGGCTATTTGATGGAGAAATTAGAGCAGATGGAGAAGTCATTTTTGGTAAAGACAATGAAAAGACATGGATTATATCACAGTAGAGACGAACTCATGAATTTGAAAGCTTCGAGTGTATCAATATTACTTTAGCTTAAATATGAGGTTTAAGTTAAACTTAAAATAAAAATAGTGAAAAATGGCTTTAGCTGAATTCATGAGTGATTCCTCTGAATTGTACCAATGGTACAAGGGCACTCATATACTCCTTATCGGTGTACGGTTAATTATATCCTAATTTCTATTAATTTCTCAATATAAATATACATATATACCCATAATTTTTTTTGAAGTTGATTGGCGCACGTACACCCCCTAAATTATACGGGCTGAAGTGGAGCCAATGCCATCTAAACCAGAGGCTACAAATTCATACAAATATTTTGCAACTTGCAACTCTAAAAGATGTATTATAGACTAGCTAATGACTCGTGGCCGCAGAATATACAGAAGCGTTTGGCCATGAAAATGGTAAATATTTGAAAAAAGTAACTTTGCGAGTATTTGAAAATTAGAGTTGTGTTTGATTATGAGTATAAATTATACTAATTGTTTTTGAATTTTTGTGAGTAATTGGAGTAACAAAGGTGAATTTTTTTTTTTTTACCCTTCCTGGGAACTCCCATTTCTTTTGCTCCCTTGGTGACTCGAACTCGCAATCTTCAGATTGGAAGTGAGGGGTGCTTAACATCCGAGCAACTCCCTCTCATCAATTTTAATAAAATTGAAATTAATTGAATTCAAAAAATTTATGGCCAAACATTATTTTCGAAGTTTCAATTTTTAAAAAAAGAAAAAAATCATGGCCAAATGCCTTTGTTTGACTTCTCCATTTTCATCGAAACAAGTCGAGAAAAGGCTCAAAATAGTCTTGTTTTTTTAGTGGAGCATTAATAATCCTGATTCTTTAATAAAGTGGTGCATTTTCAGTATAATTCTTAACCACCGTGAGTTTTTTACTTTTACTCGAAGTACAGAAATATAGCAAAACTATGTTGCTTGGACTCTTCAAAAATATTGATGGGTGCGTGTCGGATCCTTTGAAAGTAGTGCATTTTTGGAGGATCCGACTCGGGTGCGACAATAATTTTGGAGAGTCTGAGCAACTTAGGAGCAAAACACAATGACAATTTTTTTTTTGTTGATGATATGCCTAATCAAGTGGAACCTAGGAAAGGAAAGTTGAAAGAGAAGAAGAAACAACTAATCAAGTGGAACCTGGGAAAGAAAAGTTGAAAGAGAAAAAAGAAATCGTCAAATGAAATCTGTGTTAAATAAGTGAAAGAGATGAAGACGAAAATCAAAAATACGTTGCCTAAGTTTTGTTTGATTAATAGTGTTGTCTGTCTGTGTTGTTGTTGTCACACCCCTTTTTCGCACGGCGGAGAGGTTTTTCCAATTTAAATGACGTTATTGATTTATGAATTATTTTATTTATTTTTCAGAGTCGTCACTTGAAATTGAGTTATGGTGTTCCAAGTCACCTTTTCTTTTTAATCCCTAACCAAAAGGAAATGACTCTTTATTTTGGTCTGCGAACCAGAAATTCAGGTAAGGAATTCTATTGATCGAGGGGAAGGTATTAGGCATCCCTCGAGTTCCGTGGTTCTAGCACGGTCGCTTTTATTGACTTATATTTGTGTTAAATTATTATTATTATTTTGGATACATTATTATAGGTCATTATTTGTTTGCATTTTTTATTGTTGAACTTTTTATTTGGTCTTAACCTAGATGCGTAACCGCATTCTTGGTCTTGACATTAAGAGACATAATTGTCTTCTTATGTCACACCTAATAATTTTATTTATAAGTCTCTATTTTAAATTAATGAAAGTTAATTATATTATTGAGCAAGGTGCATCACCGCATCCTTGAGTTTATTTTTTAATGTCTCAAAAAAGATGTGTAACCACATTCTTAATTGAAACAAATATTTTTAACATGCCTAAAACTCATCTAGTATTAAAAGCGCTTACTCTTCTTTTTATGAATTTTAGACAACTAATCTTTTCATTCCATTATTATATTAATTGATGGTATTTTTAATTAAATTAATCTACATATCAAAGGGTTCTATTGAAGATACAAGAGATCAAACAGGTCTTGCATCATCATTTTAAAATCAAAGATTTGGGGGAGTTGAGGTATTTTCTGGGAATTGAATTCTGTAGATCAGACCAAGGAATCATTATGAACTAGAGGAAATATGCATTGGAGTTGATATCAGATGTTGGATTGTCAGGATGTAGGCCATCATCAACTCCTTTGGAGTGTAACATGAAGATGATAAGTGCTGATTTTAGGCAGGATGCAATAGCTGAGTTATTTACTGATGTGAATAGATATCAGAGATTAATTGGGAAGTTGTTATATCTTACCAATACAAGGCCTGATATTGCTTTCTCTGTTCAGTGTTTAAGTCAATTTATGAAAAAACCAACAGTATCTCATTGGAATGCAGCATGAAAAGTAGTCAGGTACATTAAAACAACACCAGGTCTGGGCATACTCATGAGTTCTGATAAACAAGCACAACTCACTGGATTCTGTGATGCAGATTGGGCTGTATGTCTTAATAGTAGAAGGTCAGTGACTGAATATATACTAAAGTATGGAAAATCTTTAATAGCATGGAAGTTCAAGAAACAACATACAGTCTCCAGAAGTTCTGCAGAAGCAGAATATAGAAGTCTGGCTGCATTAACAGCTGAGATAGTTTGGGTTACCAATTTGTTCAAGGAACTAAAGATGGATGTACATGAACCAACTATAATACATTGTGACAGCAAAGCAGCTATGCAAATAACAACAAATTCTGTATTTCATGAGAGGACGAAGTATATCGAGATTGATTGTCATTTCATACGAGAAAGGATGCAGCAAGGATTAATAAAGACAAGTTATATCAACACCAAGGAGCAACAGGCTGATCTGTTGACAAAGGCATTATGGAGGTCTCAACATGATTTTTTGTTGGCCAAGCTAGGAGTATTGAATGTTTTCAATACATCCAGCTTGAGGGGGGAATATTGAAGATAACATAGAAGAAGTTAGTTGAGTAATTAATTAAATGTGATAAGAATATAATTAGTTAGTTTTGTTAATACTGTTAGGAAAGTAGTTAGAAGATATCAGAGGCAGTTACTGCCATGTGTATAAGTAGAGGTCTAATCCTCAATGTATGGATCTTATCTTGAATAATCAACATAAAGAAAATTCCCAAATCTCTCTGAATATCATCAGGTTCAACCAAACCAAAATAGAGTAAATTCCAGTTCAATAGCATGACCCATTTATTTGTTTATTGGGTAATGATTCATTTATCCTAAAAATACATAAATTAAAATAGACAATTGACATCAATATTAAGCTACAACAATGTCATAAAAATAGTGGCTTAGGCACAACAAAATTGAATAACAATAAAAAAAAAAAATTCTTACATAATAATAGGATTTTATTCATGTTTTAGAGATTTGCACTAAGAAATAATAACATAAATAATAACTCAAGATGACTAATCATGTGAGCAGTATATTTAATCTCTCAAAGTAAACTCAAAATGTCAATATTCATTTCAATTAAATTAGGAATGAAACAAAACAAAATTATACATCTAAAAAAACTTGTCATAAAATTACATCAAATTCCATAAATAAATATTAAAAAGATAAAGTAAAATTGAATACCGCAAATCTTGACCAAAGCTCTATTAGAAGGCCCACAAATTTTTGTAGGTTGTTTGTGGTGGTATATGTATGGTTTTTTGTTGTGTTTTGCGTTAGTAGTAATGTTGAGGGTGTGTATGTATTTTCTTTTTTCGTTGGTGTGTAGGTACTGTGTTGTTGGTTTTTCTTCCTATATTTTCCTTATTTTTGCTGTACGTCCCTTTGTAGTTTGTGTATTGAATGTTAATATAGTAGTGTGTGTGTTGTATTGTGTAGGTATATAGTGGTGATGTACGTGTGTGTGGGTAGTGTTTTAGTGGGGTGTGTATTGGGTGAGTGGGATAATGAGAACATGTGAATAGGGGTAATGGTAAGTTTTTTTTCAATTAAATATAATAAATATTATAAAAATATTAGCTAATAAAAATACAAGAATAAATGAATAGCTACTCTAAATTATAATTAGGAAATACTAGCTTATTATTAAATCTAAATTAAAAGAAAACATATATTTTTGTTAGTTTCAAATCTTTTAAATAAACTTACTAAAATAAGACAAAATCAAAATATCTAACTTAGACATAAAAGAAATATTTAAGGAATAAAAATAGTATAAAATTTTATGTTCGGTAAAAAATTACGTGTCTATAGTTTGCCCCTCTTTGACTGGAAACACGAAGTGTTTTCAGATAAAGAAGTAGATAAGGTGACAAATTTTGATCGGACTTGTATTTGAAAATAAAATAAAATTGTGCGACCGAGTCTTGGTTTTTGACATCCTACATATCCCAGGTTATAGGAAAATTAGGTCACATGTAGTTCAAGGAGATGAAGTGATGAGTTGGAAGTTAAGTGAGGTTCCATTGAGGCTTCAGGTCGTGACTCTTATCCTTAATTACATAAAAATAAAAATAAAACTAATAGTCAAAAGAAAAATAAACGTACAACCTCCTATCTATGCAACTTCTCTTGAGTCTTCACTTGTGTCTTGACTTTGAGATATCATCTTGATTTTTGTGAGTATCTTGATCTTGAATGGATCCGATGCTTAACTTGCCACTTAGAGTGAGTTTTTGGCACTCTTCAAAATGACAATTTGAATATGTTCTTGAATGACTGCATGTTTTCATGATCAGAAGCTGAATAAAAAAAGATGTGAGGAAGTCATGCTACTACATGCATTGAAGAAGCTGATTCTGGCTATCATGGGATTGATCATTCTAAAAAGAGTTGAAACTTTGTTCTTGAATTTCAAATTCATGTTTCACTTGAAGAAACCTGAAAACCATCACAAACAAAAGAAATACACAAAATTTTTTGTGAGTTATTAGCAGATGTAAATTTTTTTATTTAAAAATAAACTCAGACTAGAAAGTATTTATCCTAGGAGAAAATAAAAATAAAGGTCTCAGACTAGGAAGTGTTTATCCTAGGAGAAAATAAAAAATAAAGGTCTTAGCCTAGAAAGTGTTTATCCTAAGAGAAAATAAAATACAAATGTCTCAGACTAGAGAGTGTTTATCCTAGGAGAAAATAAAAAAATAACGGTCTCAGACTAGAAAGTGTTTATCGTAGGAGAAAATGAAAAATAACAGTCTCAGACTAGGAAGTGTTTATCCTAGGAGAAAATAAAAAATAACAGTCTCAGACTAGGAAGTGTTTAGCCTAGGAGAAAATAAAAAATAACGATCTCATACTAGGAAGTGTTTATTCTAGGAGAAAATAAAAATAACGGTCTCAGACTAGGAAGTGTTTATCCTAGGAGAAAAATAAAAAATAACGATCTCAGACTAGGAAGCGTTTATCCTAGGAGAAAATAACTAAATTTCATTATGTAGAAGGGTCCTGCTAATCCCATTATGTAGGAGAGTCCTGCTCTAATCTCATTATCCAGGAGAGTCATGCTAATCCCATTATGTAGGAAGATCCTACTAAACTAAATCCCATTATGTAGGAGGGTCTTGCTAATCTCATTATGTAGGAGGGTCCTGCTAATCCCATTATGTAGGAGGGTCCTGTTAAACTAAATCTCTTTATTTAGGAGAGTCCTGCTAGTCCCATTATGTAGGAGGATCATGCTAATCTAAATTCCATTATGTATGAGGGTTTTGCTGATCCCATTATGAGGCGTGACCTGCTAATCTTAATCTCATTACTTAGGAAGATCTCACTTAACAGAATCATCAAATAGAATCACAACTCTTTTTTTTTGCCCCAGTTTGCACCAGAAAAATATTATCTAAGCTATTAGCATAAATGAGAAATACTTATACCAAAGAAAAATGCATGACATAGATGCAATTTGGGCGCTTGTTCTCTAAAAATGAAAGATGATAGGGTGTTTGTTCCCTAAAATGCCTCTACGGTGTTTGTTCCCTAGTAACGAGAGTAATTTTTTTTATAACAAATAAAAATATGCCCCAAAGTTTAAATTGAGGAACTTCGAAACTCTTTTTAATTTATCGTTTTAAAAAAAAAAAGAAATAATCCAATTTCGTTCTTTCAAGGATATACAATTTTATTTTGTGAAACCGAGCCCCTTTGAAGGACTGCCTATGTATCATGCATAGCAAGAATCAGGTCAAACGTAGTTCATAAAATCAAAATTTATTTTTCCTTTTCTTGATTTTTCCTACAAAAGCATTTTTGAGAAACGAATCAATTCATGGTTGCCAATGTTGACTTTAGTTGGTACCAATAATTAGTATGATGCATATGAATCACCTTCGATTACTTTCAGACAAATTTGAGGTCAACTTTGAGTAATCCCTATGGTTTCAAATGGTATTTTAAACATACTTCAGTATTTACAAGATTAGTTTATCTTTGCCTAAATTAAGGAATATAATTATTCATATCCTCATGTTTCAAGTGCCCTCGCAACAAATGAAGTCTTACTTCACACAATAGAATTGTTTTGATCTTAAGACATTTTAGAAGTCACTCACACTTAGAAAGATGTTCAGTGCATGAGATTGTGATACCATATGCTTTGCCCTTATGTAAGTATCCACTAATGTGAGAACACCAAAAATGAGATCAAATAGGACTTGTCATTGACTTGTAATGTAGGCTTAGGGAAATGTAGGATATTTATTTGGGACAAAGTGACTATTTCCACCTTAGAATTTGCACAATCCTCTCAATATTTTTTTCCATTTTCGCATTTGAACTTTGTTTTCTTGAAAGCTTCTCCTCATTCATTTTTTTTTCATTTCCTCTCCTTTTCGTTAAAGGTTTTTTTTTTTTCAATTTTTTGTTGTGGCTTTTCTTTGTCATTTTTTTGGACCTTCACATATTTGACCTTTTCACTTTGTTACCCAATTTAGTTCTTTGACACTGTGTGGATGATTGATAGTGCACTCAAGGAGGTGAGATCAAGTAATAGTGCATTTATGCACTCAAAAGGATATATGCTTAGATGTGGTTATTCAAATAAAAAGGTTTTATGCTGAAAATGGAATAACATGTCATTTGGTAGGCTTGAAAGGCATATTAATATCAAAGAAAGCCTATAATCCTTTCCCAAGTTAAATGTTACTCAAAATTTCACCCCAACCAACATTTGGGCCAAGTTCTAGATCAACAAAGTCATGTCATTGAATTTTATATCTAAAGCTCACCACATAATGCACATGAAACATAAGTTCGAATTTGTTTTAGCCTTAACTTTAAGCAAAACAGTTTCTTAAGTATTACATAAATATATCAAGAGGTATCAGAAGAAGTCTATAGATCACAACAAAGTTGGTCTGTCTTACCAAATAGTTCCACACTTTTCTTTTTCTTTATGCATACTCCTAAGTCCTAAATATGTTGGTACCAATCAAGTCAATTTTTTTTTAAAAATTATTAAAAAATAAAAATAAAAAATCCTTTTAAAGAAATATTATACCCTAAACAATTTTATTATATTTTTTATTTTAAAAATAAGAAAGAGAAACATTTTTATTTGAACCTTGATTAATAAAAAAAATCATTAATTTTTTTTGCCCAAATTTTTGTAACGAGGACTTTTTAAATTTTTTCTTAGTTGGACCGACCCTTAAAATAAAGCTGCCTACGTATCTTGTCCAAGCAAGAATCAGGTCAACCGTAGTTCAGGAAGATTATAAACACAACATTATTTTTAAGAAGAATTTTTTTTTAAAATTTTTTAATACGGATCACCGAACCCGAGGATGGTTGCCTACATATCTCATTGAGGTGAGAATCGGGTGTGCGTAGTTCGTCCAGTTAGGACAATTAAAAAAAACTTTATGATATTGAAGCATGACTTGTCAAATGCATTATATTTCAAATTTTGCTTAAGTTGTGAAAAAAATATTTCAGTTTTTGTGAAAAAAAGTACAATAACTTCTAAAAGAAGAAATATTTTTATGTTTTCTCCCTTTTTCTTATTTTGTAGAAATTGAAATATAACATTTTCTCTCATTCCACTAATCACACTAAAATGGATCAATTTGCCAAGACTTTCTAAATAAATGCATTTTCATATAGCACAAAAAATGATCTAAATGGTTAAATACGATTGGGGTACATGTCCTAGATGGATACGACTTCTATGTCGAGGCTCACTAAGTCAAATGCAAATGATGCAAATAAGCGGAACCTACTAGGGATAACCATGTCTGTATATCATGTTAAATAGGCTTAAACCTAAAGAGATTAGTGTCAAGACTGGCTTACTCGAGTGGACAACTCGAGCCAAGGAGGGGAAACTTATCGATAACAACGCTATTTCGACTTCATTGCTGGTCCAACTCCGCCTAACATGTGTTTTATTAGGAAAATAGAATTTAGACTGGTTTAGAGTCGCCACTTAATTTTTAAAGAAAAATCAAGAAAACTATTTTTTCAAAAGATTAAAACAGAAATCTAATGAAAATATTAAAGGGGTTCGAGGTTCATATTAGCATTTCGGGAAGGGTTTGAAAGCACCCGAAATCCCCGCTAATATGCGGTTATCCGACAATTAATTATTTGGCTAAAATAACTTAACTTAACTCGAATGACAAAATTGAACTATTTTATAGTTGAGACCTTTTTAAGAGAAAAATATTAAAAGATTATCCAAGTGAAGTGTTTAGTAAACTTATTTATTTATTTTTAAGTTAAGTAAGAGATGAAATAATTTAGTTAAGTAATTAATTCAGAATGGGTGTCTTTCGGGGATTTAAATTTTAAAACTTTAAGGTTAAATAACAGATATTGAGAAGTAAACAAATATAGTAAAATAAGAGAGAGAGAGAGAGAGAGAGAGAGAGAGAGAGACTTGGGCCCAAGCCTGGATTTCCTGTCCGCCTGGGCCAGTACTTGGGCCTAACTTCAGTTTTGAGCCTTTGGCCCATTTGAGTCACTTGCACCTGTCCTAGTCTAACATAAAATAACAATGTTATTCTTTGGGCCGTAGGCCCAATTCTTCACATGTCCTAAACTTCTAATAAAATAATAATAGTAAGATGACAAGGGCTTAAGCCCAAAATAACAAAATACAACTTGTAAAATAAGGGGTGGGCCTTTTAATCCCCCTTTCTCATTTTCGTATACGCCTAGCGTACACAAATCCATATCAGCTCCAATTCCTGTTCGTCAATTTTTTGAGGACTGGCAGACTCGATAATGGAATTTGAGCCTTTACGGCTCTCTCGAAATGCAAGAGGGAGACTCAGATAGTATCACATGCAACAAAATGATGGTAAGGATTAGTACTCAATATTAATATCTCAAAACCATAGTTTTGAATGATAACAAGATTCACCAATTACGGAACAATAATGCATCAAGGGACTACAACAAAATACATCTCAAGCAAAGCAAATAAATAAATGACTTGAATAATATGGCAACCAACTTGCAGTAGCTAATATGCTCATGACCTTTGAGAGGACAAAATGAGCTACTGCTCATCCGACAAACAATTTACACTTATCAATGTCAAAGATTTAAATAATAATAATAAAACGAAGAGGTAATCAACACTTGATTGGGAAACAAAAAAAATGACACAAAATTGTTAAAAGGAAACAAGCACGGAGAAAACACGGAACACGTACATATGCACTCAAAGTAAAATCCCTGAAAGGGGCTATATACTGAACACACCACCTCATGATGAACAAACAATTGACAATCTACACCTAATTTCAGAGTATTGGAAAAAAGAAAGAGAGCATGATGCACATTTGACGACTAACTCACATTATACGATAAACAAGATGCAGGTTTATCATACTAACATAAACAAAGCTGCTGGAACAAGTGGCAGACAAAATCACTTTTAGCAAGGGAAGAGAAGATGTCATATCTCTAATGACTAAACAAGGCAATATCAATATTCATCCATACATGTTAACAAGAAAAGCACAACTAGACACGATTAAGTATAATATCTATATAGAGCGGTAACATCGAGCAAATAACTAAGATAGACATCAAGTTAAAAAAAAAAAAGGGACATTGTTTAGATTATTATTTTTTCAGTAAAAGATAGGAAATCTATTTTTTCTAGAAAAAAGAAGAAGACAATCTTAGTTAAATCAACACATTGCAATAGTTGAGATATGAGTATAATATCATGAGCTATAACTAAAGAGACACAAACATCATTTTGTCTAGGTGAGAAGAGACACCCTGGAAACATGCTTTGGGCATTAAAATCGAAGGAAAAACTAAACTCTTAAACAAAAGCATTCTGAGCATAAATCAAACATACCGACAACTTCTACACCTCAACAACTAAAAATATATCAACTCAAACCGAACGACTAATCACTAAGCGTCAACAACAAACCGAGGAAGAAAAGAGGCATTTGAGCGAGAAGAAACAAACGTCAATAGTAAACTTCAGATTACGAGTGAGATACCAGCTAAAAACGAGTTCAGGTCAAAAGGGAGTTACCTCTAACGGGACAACGAACTAGGAGACGAGCTAATGACCGTGCTTCTTCCACCATAGAGTCAGATATGAACAGCAAATGAGAAACTCAGGCATCGACTCAAACTCGAACCAACTTAGGGGAAAATGACGAACAAGGTAGAAGAATCAGACTCTGACTAACTTTTTCGTATGTATTTTGTAGCTATCTGCTCGAGTTGTTCTTCGCTATCTAAAAAAAAAAGAATCCAACGTTGCTACAATATTTCCATCCTCTTTACAATTAATAAAGGGAGAGTATATATGGATTGGAATTAGGGAAGAAAATAGGGATCAAACGGGAGTTTTTTTCGGACAAGAACAAGGCCCACCCCAATCAAATTTCAAAAATCTTTCACCAATAAAGGGAAACACCTTTTCTTGCAATTTCCGCCCCATTCCGAAAGAGAAAAGGGCGAGATGGAGGGCTATGATCGATTCATTCGTCCTTGGGGCCGCAACGTGGTATCATCTCACAGCCACAAGGACGAAAGTACGCTGCCCTGCGCTGCTACATCAGCTGTTTTTGCCTGAAATCTCGGCTGGAACAATACTGTTGTACTGGATGGAGAAGACTCGTAGATGTCGTTAATCACTTCCTTGTTTATGTGAACGTTGGCTCTTTCCGTGCATTGTTCCGTGTTTTCACGCCGTGTAATTATTGTTTTGGACTGTTGTTGGTCCTCGCGTGAGGCGTGTACATGCGTCGTCAGAATTGTTCACGCGTGGCTGCGTGAACTTGCTTCGCTGAAGAAGGCGTTGTACTGCTGCTGTATCATTTTTTGTTGGAATTGGAAGGGAAATAAGATGGGGTCGGTTGGTACAACCTGCTGTATCATTGAAATTAAAGGGGAAAAAGGGTTGAGTCGGTGGGGATATTGTTGTTGTAATGTGCTGATGTTAATTTGTAATTGTATGTATTGTTGTATGTGAATGGGTTAGAGGGTATTGAATTTGGGGACACTGGATTATAGAGATTTGGCTGGAGGAGCTAGCCCAAAATGTTTGATCTTGCAATTGGGTTGAAGAAATTGGCTAAAATTGCCATAATAAACAATTGAATTTCGATTGGAATTTAATCAGTGGATTTGATCAACACTTAAACAAGATGAATTTTTCATAAATTAATTAAGGAGCTTCTTAATCTTAACGAAATGAAATAATTAACTTAATAAACTAACGATTCAAAAATATAAACTATTATATAACTAGACTACTTTTAATAGAATATTTAAAATAAAATCTTTTTAAGATGATTTCCAAATGTTTATAAAATATACTAATTATAGATATATAAAATTATATGAAAGATATAATATTTATAAATTATGAAAATCAACCAAAATCACTTAAGATGACTTTGCAAAGTATTTGAATTTTATAAAACTAATTATTCTAAATCGTTTGGAAATTAAGAAGCTCGTGAATTAATTCCTATCGGGGAGGGTCAAATTTGGGTGTCAACAACATGTGCGACTAAAAATTCTTCACTGAGTGTCAAGACACTCCAACTTTATCTTAAGAGAAAATAGGATGCATAACTGCAATCTTGTGACTGTGTGTTGAGTGTATTTTATAGAATAAGAAGAGATGCGTGAAAAAAGATAATTTATAATACAATTCAACAATAGCAAAGCAATAAATGAGTAACAATTACCACATTAGACCGTCATACATTATATATCCAAAAAAATAAAAAAATCAAGTAATGTCAATATAACAAAGCTCGAATTCTTGTTATTCCTCAGCGGAGTCGCCAGAAATGTCACACTCTTTTTTTTGTACGGCAGAGGGGTTTTTCCAATTTAAGTGACATTATCAATTTAGGAATTATTTTATTTATTTTTTAGAGTCACCACTTGGAATTGAGTTATAGTATTCCAAATCACCTTTTCTTTTTAATTCCTAACCAAAAGAAAATGACTCTTTATTTTGGTCTACGAACCAGAAATTCAGTTAAGAAATTCTGTTGATCGAGGGGAGGGTATTAGGCATCCCTCAAGTCACATGATTCTTGCACGGTCACTTTTATTGGCTTATACTTGTGTTAAATTATTGTTATTATTATTATTATTATTTTGGATACATTATTATAGGCCATTATTTGTTTGCATTTTTTATTGTTGAAATTTTTATTTGGTCTTAACCTAAATGCGTAATCACATTCTTGGTCTTGACATTTAGAGACATAATTGTCTTCTTATGTCACACCTAATAATTTTATCTATAAGTCTCTATTTTAAATTAATTAAAGTTAATTATATTATTGAGCAATGTGCATCACCGCATCCTTGAGTTTATTTTTTAATGTCTTAAAAAGATGTGTAACCACATTTTTAATTGAAACAAATATTTTTAACATGCCTAAAACTCATCTAGTATTAAAAGCGCTTACTCTTCTTTTTATGAATTTTAGACAACTAATCCTTTCCTTCTATTATTATATTAATTGATGATATTTTTAATTAAATTAATCTACATATCAAAGGGTTCAACCAAACCAAAATAGAGTAAATTCCAGTTCAATAACATGACCCATTTATTTGTTTATTGGGTAATGATTCATTTATCCTAAAAATACATAAATTAAAATAGACAATTGACATTAATATTAAGTTACAACAATGTCATAAAAATAGTGGCTTAGGCACAACAAAATTGAATAACAATAAAAAAAAATCCTTACATAATAATATAATTTTTTTTTCATGTTTTAGAGATTTGCACTAAGAAATAATAACATAAATAATAACTCAAGATGACTAATGATGTGAGCAGTTTATTTAATCTCTCAAAGTAAACTCAAGATGTCAATATTCATTTCAATTAAATTAGGAATGAAACAAAACTATATAACAAAAAAACTTGTCATAAAATTACATCAAATTCCATAAATAAATATTTAAAAGATAAAGTAAAATTGAATACCGCAAATCTTGACAGAAGCTCTATTAGAAGACCCACAAATTTTTGTAGGTTGTTTGTGGTGGTATATGTATGGCTTTTTTGTTGTGTGCTGCGTTAGTAGTAGTGTTGAGGGTGTGTATGTATTTCTTTTTCCGTTGGTGTGTAGGTATTGTGTTGTTGGTTTTTCTTCTTATCTTTTCCTTATTTTTGTTGTACGTCCCTTTGTAGTCTTTGTATTGAATGTTAATATAGTAGTGTGTGTGTTGTATTGTGTAGGTATATAGTGGTGATGTACGTGTGTGTGGGGAGTTATTTAGTGGGGTGTGTATTGGGTGAGTGAGATAATGGGAAGATGTGAATAGGGGTAATGGTAAGTTTTTTTTAAAATTAAATATAATAAATATTATAAAAATATTAGCTAATAAAAATACAAGAATAAATGAATAGCTACTCTAAAATATAATTAGGAAATACTAGCTTATTATTAAATCTAAATTAAAAGAAAACATATATTTTTGTTATTTTCAAATCTTTTAAATAAACTTACTAAAATAAGACAAAATTAAAATATCTAACTTAGACATAAAAGAAATATTTAAGGAATAAAAATAGTATAAAATTTTATGTTCAGTAAAAAATTATGTGTCTACAGTTGTTACATGGAGACAACAAATTACCATTTTAAAGCATGAACAAAAAATGCACCTTTTACTTTCTATGTAATGAATGATATGAATGAAAGAGTATCAATGGTATTTGATGTTATTATATGTTATTTGGTCGGATTGATTTCAGATTTTAGTTTGCAATTGTATTAGAATCATAAATACACATATAATTTATGTTAGTTTAAGATCATCCAATAAGAAACTAATTCTGATATAGTTAAGATATAGTAGTAAATGTAATTTTTAACGAACTTAAGTAGTCTCTTGAGACACAACATTATATTTGCAAGTTTTTTTTTTGTTATGATCAGGCTTATTGCATGTACTGTGGTCTAGAGATTGGTTTTTTTTTTTTCATCTTTGTTCGACTTGCTCCAACTTCATCGGCTTCCTTTCTTCTCGCCATTTGTTTTCTTCCTCTCTTTTTCTTTCCTACAATTGTTGGAGGCAATGGAGGAACTTTAGTTGATTTAGCCCACATTGATGGTCCATTTATCAAAAAAATTGCATGTTCATAGATTCTTCTATATGTTCGACTTTGTAACAATCATCCACATAGTTAAGAATGTTATCATTCTTCAGCCAAATTGCCACAATAGCATGGTTACAAGGAATTCCCATGATACTCATTTTCTACAACTACATATGTTTGTTCTCCAAATCAACAGCCCAACTATCGTGAATAGTAGCTCCTATAATCTCATAATTTCATTGATTAGCTTTTTCAGGAATATACTCACCGGCTGCAGTCTGATTTTTGTGCAAAATATCCTTAATCTTTGGGTAGACATCATTCAAACTCCATTTATGTGCTTTCTCCCTATTAGCTAACATTCTAGCCATGAAAAGATATCGCAGTTTCTCCAAATATGTCACAGTAGGCTTGTCTTTAGCATCAAGGATCATGCTATTAAACTCTTCACAAATGTTATTTAATAAAATATCACACTTGACATATGAAGAGAAATGAGACCTTGACCATTGGTTAGGTTCTTTGTCATTGAGCCAATCAACAACATTTGGATCTAACTCTCTTATACGTACCATGCAAGCATCGAATCATCTTACCGTGGTAGCCTTTGCAGCAGCCCAAAATGCTTTTTAAAAAAAAAATGTGAACCCACCAAAATCAGCTCTCTTAAAATTGTTATGAAGATGTCTCGCACAAAATCTATGCTAAAACCTCATTAAAAGCTTCAATAAGACCTTTTTGTTTGTCGGACATAAAGGTCCAACCAGTCTCATCTATATCTAAATCCCTGCCAATTAGTTCAATGTCACGCTCCGAGTCTACACCCTGGGAAGGACTGGTACTCGAGAACCATTGCTGGCCCCAAGCGAACCCTTGACATGGCTTACTTACTAAGAGTCAGACTTAATTCAACAAAGACAAGTCTATGTAATAAACTGGAATGTTATAATGGAACATTCAACTTGGCCATTAAGGCAAACAAATCTTAACATAAGATAATGACAATGAAAAAACTAAAGAACTAACATCTGACTGTCTATGAAGCCTCTAAAATAACTAAGATGGATGTCGGGACAAACCCCACGACATCCTAATGAACTAATAAAATAACTGAAAGAAATAAAAAGGAGTCCTTCGAAATGCAAGGAGGCTCACCAACTGACTCTGGAGTGCTCACTGGATCAAGGATGAACTGGATGACGATCCTAGTTACATATGTCTGCATCATAATAAGATGCAGGCCAACTGGCATCAGTACATTGAATGTATGAGTATGCGAGTTGGAATGCTAAACTTAACATAGGCTTGAAAAGAATCTGAAGAGCTTACCTGACTCAACTCAACTTAACATAACTCAACTCATTTCAATATAAAATAGTTTAAAATAAGTGCAATATAAAGAAAAGTTGTTTAAAACATGATGTCAACTTTGTGTGTATGCAAAGATACATATAACTCTGAAATTTATGTAAAAATACAATATACTGTGTATATAAGAATACAATTACTTATGTGAGAGTTTCCCTAACCGACAACCATCACGTAAGAGCTATTGTGATGATACAACATTTTGCCTCACGCTGCCAGGGTCGTCATATACCTTGCCGAGGGTATAGAACCTGAACTACTAAATGGATCCACTAGTCTATGCTAAAAAACACTAAAGGAATCATCTAAAAAGTATGACCCTTTTCTACCCATGATGGCTACATGGTTTGTGGGGGCTGTGAGTTGTCTTAACTCTCCCCTATATCGGTGCTCAATACTACTCATAAAAATATGATATTAGCTCTTATGTTTAAAAACATACTTCTTTCTGTGAGTTGAGATTAGTGCTCAAAGGCTATCTTGGAAATCAAAGTTTCCTCTCTTGCTTCATTTAGAAAGCGATTACTCTTCTCTGAAAACTAGTTCGAAGGCTCTTTGGAAATCGAGGTTTCCTTTCTTGTTTAAATGTGAAAATATTTTAAACCCTTTGGGAATACATAGTCCCCATACACTTTTGAGGAAATGAACTTCAAACTTTACTCAACTTGAACTTTAAGTCTTAAAAAAAAGTTAAAACATTTGGAAAAAACTTTTGGAAAATTCTAAGAACTTCTCTTGGCTTGACTCTTACTTCTCTGGACTTTGATCTTAACTTTCCTTGAATTGGATTATGGATTCAAGGTTCATGATCTCATGTTTATGGATGATTTCATGATGTTTATATGTACCTTATAATGTTTGAATCAACTAGAAAACATAGGTACATTGCTAAGGAACAAGTACTAAAATGTGGGAAAGAAATGGGAAAGACTGACGTCCTTGGCGCGCTGAGAGGCGTGGGGCGCCAGAGGGATAAGTTCAGAGACTACCCTGGGGTGCGCTGGCTGGCGCGGCACCCCAAGGGTGAAAGTTTAGAGCCCTCTTTGGGGGCCGCTGGCTGGCGCGATGCCCCACCCCTATCCCTAGGTGTTTGACGACTTTTCTTGCTCATTTTTCATCTCTAAACCCTCTAAACTTCAAAGGTTCTTTCCCAAAATATTTAGAATCATTTGTACCCTCAATATACATCAGATTCTACTCGAAAAACACAACTATAAACATGAATCAATCTCAAGAAAACTCCATCAACACAACCCACAAGAATTCAAATGAATTTTATCAAGAACTCAAGGATTTACTTTCAAATCTAATAACTTCGCTGAAATTGAATCATGATTGGCGCGTGGGTGAACTAACCCTATGCTATGTGATCTCACATACTTTGTAGGGATCACCCCCGACGAAATCCACAAGCTAAACTCGATGATCTTGATGAATCTTGATTCTCTTGTCCTCTCTCCTCTTCTTTTCTCTTTTCTCCAAGCCCTAACGTATTTTTGTAAAAGCGTAAACTGATCTAATTCTGATTAGACCCTAACTTAATTACCAAAAACTAAATAAAATAATTGGGCAAGGAAAAGACCAAACTACCCTTTCAAAATCCGGATTGGACTTTCCTTATTGCAACAATCCAACTTCCAAAGGGCATAACTCACTCATACGAACTCAGAATCGCGCAAACTCAGCGGCGTTGGAAAGATCATTCCAAGAGATTTTCTAACATATCTGTAAGTAACTCTAAATCATCTTAAGCTAGAAGTTATGGTCATTTTAAGTTGGCCAAAACTCAACTTATTCTAACTTAACAAAATTTCCAGATTTTCATTCTTTTCAAAAATGACTATTTCTAATTATTAGCTTCTTCCTAGTTATTTCAAATTGCGATATGTTACAATATCTCCACCTTGGGAACATTCATCCTCGAATGAGATTACTCTTACTAGGCTAAGGATGTAACATGCAACATTTAGTTCAAGCACCCACAAGCAAATGCAAAACAATATGCCAACTTATAAATAAATACTAAGAAAGGATTAGTACCTTAATTCAGAAGTTTTCCGAATTCGAAGAGATGTGGATATCTCTTCTTCATATTCTCCTCAGCTTCCCAAGTAGATTCTTCAACAAATTCATTCCTCCAAAGGACTTCGACTGATGCTACCTCTCTTATTCTCTACTTGCGAACTTGGCGATCTAGAATTTGAACCGAAATCTCTTCATAAGATAAACTATCCTTGATCCCAATATCTTCAGTTGGTATAATCAATGAAGGATCGCCCATGCACTTCTTCAACATAGAGATGTGAAACACCGGATGAACGGCGGCTAACTCGTGTGATAGCTCCAACTCATAAGCTACATTACGTACCTTTTTTGATATCCTGTAAGGGCCAATATACCGGGGACTAAGCTTCCCCTTCTTACCAAATCTCATAACGCCTTTCATGGGTGAAACTTTAAGATATACCCAATCATCTAATTCAAACTCTAACTCTTTTCTCCTAACATCAGTGTAGGATTTCTGACGACTCTGTGCCATTTTGAACCTCTCTTGAATCGCTTTCACCTTCTCCCTAGCTTGATGAACTAAATCTGGTCCTATCAACCCTGCCTCACCAACTTTAAACCATACAATAGGAGATCTACTTCTTCTCTCGTAAAGAGCTTCGTAAGGAGCCATTTGGATGCTCGAGTGGTAACTATTATTGTAAGGAAACTCAATTAGAGGTAGGTGATCATCCCAATTACCTTTGAAATCAATCACACATGCTCTTCACATATCCTCTAAGGTCTGAATAGTGCGCTCTGCTTGCCCATCTGTCTGAGGATGAAAGTCAGTACTTAAGTTCACCTTTAAACCCAAGCCTTTTTGGAATGACTTCCAAAACTGTGCAATAAATTGCGCACCTCTGTCTGAAATAATGGAGACCGGAAACCCATGTAGTCTTACCACCTCTTGAAGATACAACTTAGCATAATCTTCTGCCGAATGAGTAGTCTTTACCGGTAAAAAGTGGGTTGATTTTGTCATTCTGTGGACAATCACCCAAATAAAATCATGCTGCCTACGAGACCTTGGTAAACCTATGATGAAGTCCATATTAATCATCTCCCACTTCCATTTTGGAAGTTCTATATTTTGAGCCAAACCACCGGGCCTTTGGTGCTCTACTTTAACTTGTTGGCAATTTGGGCACTTAGCAAAAAATTCTACAATGCCCTTCTTCATACTATTCCACCAATACACCTCTCTCAAATCATGATACATCTTTGTGGAACCCGGATGATTGAAATATCTGGAGCTATGAGCCTCCTCCAAGATCCTCTCTTAGAGTCCATCCACCATTGGTATACACAACCTACCTTGATATCTCAATACTCCATCTCCCCCTTGTTCAAAAGCTAATACTTTTTGCTTATGAACATTTGCCTTCAATTCAAGCAAAATTGGATCTTGGTCTTGCTTTTCTTTCACTTCTGACACTAATGAAGATTCAACCCCATTCATCACCACTATTCCTCATTCTGTGGAATTCATTAGTCAGACTCCTAAGCATGCAAGTTTATGCACATCTTTTGCTAACTCTCTCTTTTCCTCCTCAACATGGGCAGTACTACCCATATACAACCTGCTTAAAACATCAACAACAATATTAGCCTTACCTGGATGGTAAAGAATACTCATGTCATAATCCTTGAGTAATTCTAACCACCTCCTTTGTCTGAGATTAAGCTCTTTCTGAGTGAACACATATTGAAGACTCTTGTGATAAGTGAATACATCAACATGAACGCCAAGTAAATAATGACGCCATATCTTCAAAGCAAATACTACGACTGCCAACTCTAAGTCATGGGTTGAGTAATTCTTCTCATGAACTTTCAACTGTCTGGAGGCATAAGCTATGACTTTGCCATTCTGCATTAACACACAACCCGAACCAACTCTAGACGCATCACAATAGACAATAAGGCCTTGCGTACATTCTGGTAAGGTCAAAACTGGGGCAGTAGTCAACCTTTTTTTCAATTCCTGAAAGCTTTTCTCACAAGCTTCAGACTATTGAAACTTCACTGTTTTGTGAGTCAACTTGGTTAAAGGAGATGAAATGGATGAGAACCCCTCTACCAAGAAACTCCTAATATCAGTTGGAGATGTGGGTCTAGGCCAATTCTGCACTGCCTCAATCTTTTGGGTATCAACTTTAATTCCATCACCAGAAACTATGTGGCCCAAGAACGCCACAGACTCAAGCCAAAACTCACATTTAGAGAACTTAGCATATAACTCCTTACTTTTCAAAGTCTGAAGAACTATTCTGAGATGGCAAGCATAATATTCTTCATTCCTTGAATAGATTAGTATGTCATCAATGAAGACGATAACAAACATATCTAAATAAGGTTTGAAAACTTTATTCATAAGATCCATGAACGCTGCAGGTGTATTAGTTAAACCGAACGACATGACCAGAAACTCATAAGGACAATAACGGGTCCTGAAAGTTGTCCTTGGAATATCACATTCCCTTACCCTTAACTGATGGTAGCCAGATCTGAGATCTATCTTAGAGAAACAAGTGGCACCCTGAAGTTGATCGAAAAAATCATCAATCCTTGGGAGAAGATATTTGTTCTTGATGGTAACCTTGTTCAACTAACGGTAATCTATACACATCCTAAGGGAACCATCTTTCTTTCTTACAAATAAGACCGGAGTGGCCCAAGGTGAGACACTTGGTTGAATAAAGCTCTTATCTAAGAGATCATTTAATTGCTCTTTAAGCTCTTTCAACTCTGATGGTGCCATTCTATATGGCGGAATAGATATAGGATGAGTATCTGGGAGAATATCTATACCGAAGTCTATCTCTCTCTCAGGAGGGACTCTGGGTAGATCATCTGGAAAGACTTCTGGAAACACTTTTACTACTGAAACTGACTGAATAATAGGTATCTCAACACTCGAGTCATTAACTTGGACTAAGTGATAGACACACCCCTTAGAAACTAACTTCCTTGCCTTAAGGTACGAAATAAAATGACCCTTAGGCACTGCTGAACTATTTTTCCACTCTAAGACTGACTCATTTGGAAACTGGAACTTGACAACTCGAGTTTTACAATCAATTGAGGCATAACAGGCATGAAGCCAATCCATACCAAGAATGACATCAAAATCTACCATGTCTAACTTAATTAAATTAGCCATGGTACTCTTGTGATTGACGGAAATGGGATAATCACGATAGACTCTCTCTACTAAAATAGACTCTCTCTATTAGAATAGACTCACCAACAGGTGTAGAAATACTGAAAGGTTCACTAAGTTGCTCAAGAATAACATCAAAATTCATAGCAACATATGGAGTTGCAAAATACAAACTCGCTCCTGGGTCTAGCAAAGCATAAACAGTAAAGTCAAAGTCTTAGATCATACCAGTGACAACATCTGGTGAAGCCTCTTGCTCTTGGCAACTATTGATATCATACAAGCGGTTTGTTCCTCCACCAGTACCGGAAGTAGCCCCTCTAGGTGCAGCTCTATCTGGTGGAGAAACTGAAGAGGACTAGGATCTATTGCCCCCATTACCATTACCCTAGTTGTTCTTTGGACATTCTCGCATGAAATGACCATTCTGACCATACTTGAAACAACTAGTGGAGCCCTCACGACATGTACCTGAGTGGTTCTTACCACACTTAGCGCAGGCAGGAGGCTTACTACCCCATTGTGCCATGCTACCCTGAGAATACGCATGCTTAGCTCTGAAATTTTGACTATTGTACTCACCTTTGTTTTTAGGTACAAGTGCACTAGCAGATGATGGAGCAGGTCCCTTCTGTTTCTGTTTGAAGGATGAGCGGTTGGCATTACTCTTCTGCTGTCCGGACTCGTTCCCTGTCTTAGCTCTCTTGTTCTTAAACTCTTCCCTATCCCTCCACTTCTCTTCCTCAACCTGCTGCACATATACCATTAACTTTGAGATATCCTTGTCACCTATCAACATTGCCGCCCTACCTTTCTTACTCGACAGACGAGCCATTCCATTAACAAACAAGCTCATTCTACTCCTCATGTCCGCAACCATTTCCGGAGCATAACATGATAGTTGGGTGAACTTCAACCCATACTCATGAACACTCAAAAAATCTTGCTTAAGTGTGAGGAACTCTCGTACCTTAGCCTCTTTCAGTTCTCGGGGAAAAAAATGCCCCAAGAAAACCTCCTCAAAACAAGCCCAACTCGCATGTGGTGCATCCTCAGCTCTACCCTCTTTCTACTGATCAAATCAAGTCCTAGCAACATTTTTCAGTTGATATGCAGCTAGTTCAACTCTCTCGGTATTGGCAATATGATGACCTCAAATACCTTCTTCAGTTCCTCAATAAAATTCTCCGGATCCTCAATAGTGCTCGAACCCGTGAAACTTGGAGGATTCATCCTCAAGAACTCTCGGATCCTAGAAGTATTAACTACTTTCTATCTAGCTCCTCTTTGTTGCCCAACTTGGTTGGTCACAACTTGGCTCAACATCTGAATAGCATTACGGAACTCAACATTGGTAACTTTTCCTTGAGGTTGCACTTCAGGTGCATTTGGTAACTCTTGTTCCTCAACATTACGTCTGGAGGGACTACCTTTGACAGATCTTCATGGAGGCATGAATATCTGAAAACACGCACAAGCACGAATTAGAAGGAAAGTTTTTAGAGATCAAACTCTAACGCACGAAATGAGTGTGAAAATTTCCTAAGTGTTGCAGCCCCCTAATTATAGATGTGGCGTGCTTCACACCGATAACTAGGACTCTACTGAAATGACTTCATAGACTCCCTAGGACTCTTGAACTCTGTGCTCTGATACTAAGTTTGTCACAGCTCGAGCCTATACCTTGGGCGGGACTGGCACTCGAGAATAATTATTGGCCTCAAGCGAACCCTTGGCTTGGCTTACTTACTCAGCGAAAAACTTAATTCAACAAAGACAAGTGTATGTAATAAACCGGAATGTTATAATGGAACATTCAACTTGGCCATTAAGGCAAACTCAAGTCTTAACTGTCTATGAAGCCTCTAAAACAATTGAGATGGATTTCAGGACAAACCCTACGATATTCTAATGAACTAATAAATTAAATGAAAGATATAAAAAGGAGTCCTCCAGAATGCAATGAGGCTCACCAACTGACTCTTGAGTGCTCACTGGATCAACGTTGCGCTGGATGCCGATCCTAGTTACCTGTGTCTGTATCATAATAAGATGCAGGCCAAATGGCATCAATATTTTGAATATACGAGTATGTGAGTTGGAATGCTAAACACAACATAGGCTTGAAAAGAATCTGAAAAGCTTAGCTGGCTCAACTCAACTCAACATAACTGAACTCATTTCGATATAAAGTAGTTTAGAACAAGTGCAATATAAAGAAAAGATATTTAAAACATGATGTCAACTCTGTGTGTATGCAAAGATACATATAAATATGAAACGTATGTAAAAATACAATAAACTGTGTATATAAGAATACAATTGCTTCTGTGGGAGTTTTTCTAACCGACAACCATCACGTAAGAGCTATTGTGATGATACAATGTTTTGCCTCACGCTGCAAGGGACACCCTGCACCTTGCCGAGGGTATAGAGTCTAAACTACTAAGTGGATCCACTAGTCTATGCTAAAAAGCACTAAAGGAATCATCTAAAAAGTTTGACCCTTTTCTACCCATGATGGCTACATGGTTTATGGGTGTTGTGAGTTGTTTGAACTCTCCCCCATATCGGTGCTTAATACTACTCCCAAAAATATGATATTAGCTCTTATGTTTAAAAACATACTTCTTTCTGTGATTTGAGATTAGTGATCAAAGGCTATATTGGAAATCAAAGTTTCCTCTCTTGCTTCATTTAGAAAGCGAGTACTCTTTTTTTAAAACTTGCCCGAAGGCTCTTTGGAAATCGAGGTTTCCTTTCTTGTTTAAATGTGAAAACATTTTAAACCCTTTGGGAATACATAGTCCCTATATACTTTTGAATAAATGAACTTCAAACTTTACTCTTTAAACCTTACTCAATTTGAATTTTAAGTCTTAAAACAAAGTTAAAACATTTGGAAAAGACTTTAGGAAAACTCTAAGAGCTTCTCTTGACTTGACTCTTACTTCTCTTGACTTTGATCTTAACTTTCCTTGAATTGGATTATGGATTCAAGGTTCATGATCTCATGTTTATGGATGATTTCATGATGTTTAGATGTACCTTAGAGTGTTTGAATCAACTAGAAAACATAGGTACATTGCTAAGGAACAAGTACTAAAAGGTGGGAAAGAAATGGGAAAGACTGGGTCCCTGGCGCTCTGAGAGGCGCTAGGCACCAGAGGGAAAAGTTTAGAGACTGCCCTGGGTCACGCTGGCTGGTGCGGCACCCCAAGGGTGAAAGTTCAGAGCCCTTTTTGGGGGGCGCTGGCTGGCGTGATGCCCCACCCCTATCCCAGGTTTTGACGACTTTTCTTGCTCGTTTTTTATTTCTAAACCCTCTAAACTTCAAAGGTTCTTTCCCCAAACACTTATAATCATTTGTACCCTAAATATACATCAGATTCTACTAGAAAAACACAACTATAAACATGAATCAATCTCAAGAAAACTCCATCAACACAACCCACAAGAATTCAAACGAATTTCATCAAGAACTCAAGGATTTACTTTCAAATCTAATAACTTCGCTGAAATTGAATCATGATTGGCGCGTGGGTGAACTAACCCAATGCTATGTGATCTCACATACCTTGTAGGGATCACCCCCGATGAAATCCACAAGCTAAACTCGACGATCTTGATGAGTCTTGCTTCTCTTGTCCTTTCTCCTCTTCTTTTCTCTTTTCTCCAAGCCCTAACATATTTTTGTAAAAGCGTACACTGATCTAATTCTGATTAGACCCTAACTTAATTACCAAAAATGAAATAAAATAATTGGGCAAGGAAAAGACCAAACTACCCTTTCAAAATCTGGATTGAACTTTCCTTATTCCAACAGCCCAACTTCCAAAACGGATAACTCACTCATACGAACTCGAAATCGCGCAAACTCAGTGGTGTTGGAAAGATCATTCCAAGAGATTTCCTACCATATCTGGAAGTACCTCTAACTCATCATGAGCTAGAAGTTATGGCCGTTTGAAGTTGGCCAAACCTCAACTTATTCTAACTTAACAAAACTTCCAGATTTTCATTCTTTCCAAAAATGACTATTTCCAATTATTAGCTTCTTCCTAGTTATTTCAAATTGCGAGATGTTACATTCCAAAACCAAACCCATGACTCTGTATTTTCTTTCTCAACGATTGCATACGCAATGAGAAATATATTATTATTACCATCAACTCCAATAACAGTGAAAGTTGTGTCCCATACATTGGACCCTTGAACCAACAACCATCCACGCCTATTATTTTTCTGCATCCTACTAGTGGCGTAGCCACATCCACCCCAGGGTGTTCAATTGGACACCCTTCATCGGAAAATTACGTTGTATATATATATATATATATATGTCAAATTCTACATTTAAAGGATATATATTTAAAGTTGGACACCCTTGACAAAAGTTATGCCTTTGGCGCAGTGGTAATGCATGTCTATTTGAATGAAGGAGTTGTTGGGTTTTAGCACGGTGTGAATGGGAAATAAGAAGATAAAATGGAAAAAGTGGGGAAACCAATTTGGAGGGAAAATGAAAAGTCATTTCAAATGAAAAGTCATTTCTCCAAAATTGGTAGAAGAAATGAAATTGTTGTCCTTATATTAGGAAACACTTTCTTTAGTTCTTAAAGGGTTAAGAAGAAGGTGCCCCTCGCGCCGTCGTCGCTCGCTCGCTCGGCTTCGGCTTTGGTAAATGATTGATTGATAATATTTTTGGGCAAAATTTATTTAATCAATCTCATTAATTGATTTCCTTTCTCTTATAAATTAATTCAGAATGTTAGTTAATTAACATAATTAATTTCGACTAACGGAATTATTTGAAATTTGCGCGTAACGGTAAAGTCGTCTGACGGGATCTGTTCCTTTCGAAAAGACGTTATTTTTCCCAAAAGACACAACATTCTGGAAAGACATGTCTGAACAGATACGTTCACACCATGGTCCGAATAGACGCGTTCGTTGCTGCAAGTGGCAATAAATAGAGTGTGTTTTTTCCATTTTTCAGCACTGATTTTTTTTCCTCTCGGCATATATTTTCTTACAAAAAACAAAATTTTCGATCGACTGAGTCTGTGTGTGCTCTCATTGTTGTTCTTGCGTTCGCTGAAATTAGTGAAGTGTGAGGTACCGCTACTTCTCTAATAGTTGATTTGTTTTATCTTGGGAGGAATTATTCTGTAACGTTGGGTACTTGAGGGGATTAAATTTCTTAAGAAAACATAGTGGGTTCTGTTGACTTGGATTTTTATTTTCTGTCTGTTTCATTTTTTTTTTTCTATTTTTCCTAACCTGAATACAGGAGATAACAAGCTTAAGAAATTTAATTTGGTTTCTGTATTTGAAGTTTTTGGAGATTAAAACCTTTATGATTTTCTACTGTGTTTGAATTTTAAAACTCATTCGATTAACGATTAAAAGAACAGAAAAACTTTATAGTTAAATCAGTAACATGCTGTGTAAGGATTTACTCTTTACTGTTAGTATTTCACATACTAATTTGTCTGCCATTTGTGACAGAAAATGACAAATTCAAGTCATGTAAATATTGGAACAGTGAGTGCTGCAACAACATCGATTGCACACAATCGTTTAACTTCTGCCCTTGCACCGGCTGAGAAACCTGCAAAGTTTTCTGGAGTCGACTTCAAGAGATGGTAGAACACGATGTTATTCTATCTGACTACGTTGAGTCTGCATAGGTTCATTAGTGAGAATGTTCATGTTCTGTCGGATGAAACTCCGGCCGAAGAACGATTCTTAGTGACAGAAGCATGGACACATTCTGATTTTTTGTGTAAAAATTGTATTCTTAGTGGCCTGCAAGATGATATGTACAATGTGTATAGTAGTGTCAAGACCTCAGAAGAACTCTGGGATGCTTTAGAAAAAAAGTACAAAACAGAGGATGACGGAATGAAAAAGTTCATTGTGGCAAAGTTTTTGGACTATAAAGTGATAGATAGTAAGACCGTCGTCACCCAAGTTCAAGAACTACAGGTCATAATCCATGATCTCCTTGCTGAATGTATAAATTTATTTAATGCCTATGTTGAACATATTAAGTCTATTCTTGTAACAACCCGTATTACGTATATGCTTGTTATATTCTTGTGATACTTGACATAGCCTTAGCCTTATAGTATAGGTGAGGGACCATGACTCTTATATGATTAGTGTTGGTTTAAACTAGCTCGGAAGGTGATGTGATGCCTTGCACGTTTCAACATGTGTACTGCAAGTTAACTTCAACGGGAGTATTTAAAGAGACACTAAAGTGGTAATTGAGCTTAAAGTTGAAAATGAAGTGCTAAGTTAAAGCAAAAGGAATTAATATTTAGAAAATGGAATAAAATAAATGAGCTGCTTGCTTGACTTAACTAAGCTAGTAGGTGACAAGTAGGTGCATCACCTACTTTGACTTATCGACTAGTCCAAAGGATCAAGTAGGTGCATCACCTACTTGAGCTATATGGATCTAGTTAAAAAGGCCAAGGTTTATGGATCAGATTTGGGCTTATGCTAATGGACTCACTTGAGGCCAAAACTAAGTTAAATAAAAGAAAAATGAAATTTAAGCCCAACAGCCAAATCTGTCAAGGCCCAATATTTAAGCCCAAGTGAAAGGAAGTAGGTGCATTACCTAAGTTGACCTTTTGAGCTGCTTGATGTACATAAGCAGGTGCATCACCTACTTGACCAATTAGTGGCTGAAAATGAAGCTTTCTAGAGGATATTATTAAAGGTGAAGAAAGCTCAATATAAGATATATTGGATGCTATTCTCACTCATTTTAACACACAATATTGAGGATTAACTCCAACTCTCTCTTTTTTCTCTTAAGGATTAAAACAATAGCCTTAAAGCTCTTCTAGGGTTCTTGAAGAAAACCTCATCTCTGCAAGACAATGTAAGTGAAAACACTTATGGATTTAGCTGAATTCTCCCATGGATGATTAGGAAAACATGTTATTCATGCTCAACTATAAGCATAAAGGCATAATATTTCCAGAAGCTACTGCTCACTTCCTTGGTTATTAAGATACTTTTCTCTTCTTCTTTGGTTTAAGTGTGAAGGGAAGTTGAAGTTCAAGAGGAATTCAAGTTATAAGGAGAAGTTGCAGAAATTGAGGTAAGGTGACTGCTCCATTTTCTTCCTCCTTATGTATGAGTTTGAGTGAGGAATTATGGGTGTGCTGTTATAAAGAACTCAAGGGGGTGGTGAGTTCAATAATTGGTTGTATGATAAAGAATATTTGAG
>JAJOOO010006177.1:0-15443 GCA_029582685.1 Solanum piurae
AAATATATTGTTCAATAAGCATAAAGAACGGCGACAAGTATCTTACTTCAGAAAGGAAAGCCAATATTTCCTTCAAACAATATATTCTAGATCTCTCTCTTTCTCTGTGTGTGTGTATGTTTGTGTCAGTGTCTGTATACATGTCTGGTATTTATGGTGGATGTAAATTATTTTTCTTCAAACAAATAAAAATAGTTAAACACACTGATGATAAATTTCCTCTTAATCCAGACATCCAGTAAGGAGCCAAAAAAAAAAACGAAAGGAAAGAAAGTGAAAAATTGTAAACAGCTAAAATTTATATATGGATTTGCTGATTCCTGTAGTTTGGACCTGAGGATGAGTAAAGCTGGATTCTCATGTATCTACTTTCTACTATGGTTTTCTATCACTGTTGTGTTTGGTTCTTCATCTCCTGGCATGATGGTCAACTGGGGCCTTTCTTTTTGGCTATGATTTGATGTACTTCTGAAATTTTGTACAGGTTTTGGCTGATAGTGTGGGGCTCCCGTGTCGATTAGTAAAAGGGCAAGAATACACAGGTTCAGATGAAGTTGCAATGAACTATGTAAAGCTTGAAGATGGAAGGTTTCTTCCCTTTAGTCTCTTCCTTATTCAGATTTTCTAATTTCATTTCCGATTCCTATGTTTTTGTACCATAGTTGGTATACAGTCAGGTAGCATTTCGATGAGCAAGGTATATGTTAAGTTTTCAAGGCAGAGTGCTGGCTAAATCTTCTTTGTTATTAAATACATCTCTTTTGACAAGTCAAATACACAACTTATGTATAAAGTAGCAAGGTGATCAATTTGAAACATATAATCTGTTTCTCCTATTTCTTAAGATTGTTGCTGTTTTAATTTGCTGGGAGTATAAATTTGAATTCACCAGGGTGGAAAAGTTTGTTCAAGCATATAATTACTCCTCCCAAAGTTGCCTCTTTTGCTTACGAAGTCATATGCTTTGCAGGGAATATATTGTTGATTTGATGGCAGACCCTGGCACACTTATTCCCTCTGATACATCTGGAACACAGGGAGACTATGAGGAATCCATCCTCTCCATCAGTCCATCCTCCAAAGATGTTGATTCTCATACGGGTTCTTCTAGTAGTGGGGTTGCTTGTTCTTCAGAAGATCATTCAGAGTATGGAGTCGAAGAGAGGAAATCCAGGTTTGGTGAAATCAGTGCAGGAAATGAGTCTCCCTCTACAGGTAATTCAGAAAAGAAAAAAGGAAATAATAACTCTGATGACTTCACAAAGCTTCGTACTGTGAAGGAGCAAGGGCCGGAAACTTCATCCAGGACTGGGCATGCAAGATCTCCTTATTCACATACAAGATCTCCTTCCTGGACTGAAGGCATTAGTTCCCCAGCTGTACGGCGAATGAAAGCGAAGGATGTCTCACTGTACATGATTGATGCTGCTAAAGAAAATCCACAGCTAGCTCAAAAACTTCATGATGTCTTACTTGAAAGTGGTGTTGTTGCACCACCAAATTTGTTCACTGAAGTCTATTCAGAGCAATTAGATGCCTCCCCTGTGGAGGGAAAATCCAGGTCAGAGGATATGGAAAGTCAGGGTAGGGATGAGGTTGAGAAAATCAAGAGTCAAGTTGATCTAGATTGTAATAATTTCTTGCCTCCTTTGGCTTATCATGCCATGTCCAAGGTCAATCCCCGTGGGACATTTGATCCTCATCTGGATGGTGGAGAAGTTAGTGGGCAGCATGTTTCCCCACACTCTGAGCTGGCTGCAGCGAAATTCACGAAAAATATGCCTGTTGCTGCAGCTGCAGCTGCTGCAGCAGCTGTGGTGGCATCTTCAATGGTAGCTGCTGCAGCAAAGACCACATATGGTTCAAATGCTGATCTCCCTGTTGCAGCTGCTGTGAGAGCCACAGCTGCAGCAGTGGTAGCAACAACTGCTGCTGTCGCTAAGCAATATGAAAACTTGGAGACATCTGCTCATTTACCAAATAGTCCTGCTTGCTTCCTTAATTTAATCGACCCTAAAAGAGTTGATAAAGATGCAGATGGTGCTGTGCCTGAAAAACGGGGTAGTGGTGATCAAGTGCATGGGGCATTAGGAGTGAATTATGAGGGTGAAAGAGTATCAGATAGGTCAACTGGTAATGATAGTGTGAAATCTGATGTGACACTTGATGATGTCGCAGATTGTGAGATTCCAATGGAGGAGATCACCTTGGGTGAGCGTATCGGACTTGGTATTGACCTCCATTGTATATTTCCAATCATACAAGCATCCATGAAGTAGTTTAACGCAGTGTCATTTTACATTTTCACTAATCTTTCCTGTTGCAGGATCTTATGGGGAGGTCTATCGTGGAGAGTGGCATGGAACTGTAGGTTTTTTCTATTAGATTTCTTCTTTTCATTTTAGGTTTTGCTGTGATGAACTTTTGCATCTTTTTTCTTTACAAAGTTGAAAGCTAGAACATACCGTCTTAACTGACTATCAGATGCAAGTTGTTTCTTCAACTTAGAGAGTAATGATATATATGTATGGGCATCTGAAATTTGTGGATGTTGTTAGTGTGTGAAGTAAGTGAAGTTGTTGAAGACTGCCAAGTTTCATTTATACTTGTGTATTCTTGTAGTTTGAAGAGTCTCCAAGAGGATTTATAATGGCCTTTTGAGAATGGTAATTGTGGAAGAGTTAATAATACTCCACCTATTGACTTGAGGTTTTGGGTTGGATCCTCATATTCTTGGATAAACCTATTCTCCCACATGTGGGGTGGGGAGGGTGTTGGAGATATGTAATTTCTCATACCGGGTATTGAAGGGCATTCAAAGACCTTTATAAACCCTTATACCCGATATGGAATTTAGGATACCAGGGACATGTGTGACTGCTTTAAGTTGGTTCAACATAGATGTCAGCAAAAAGCTGTAGATAATAACTCAGTGACAAAAAAATTACTCTTTCTGAAGTTACTGAATCTTCTTACACTTGTCATTTTACCAAAACAAATGAATAATTAAACTAATAAGAACCTGTATCCACTATGAACTAGATTTTGTTTTGCACACCATTATTGAAGCTTATATATATATATATATATATATATATTATTTATTTTTTAATTATTTTTTTAAAAAAAAATTCTGGATGTTAATGCCTCTTAGGAAAAAGTGTATGACTGGATTCATTGACACTGTTTAGATATTGTGGGTCAACGGTGATATAGCTGGGTTGTTCAGTCATTCTTCACTTGCATCAAATTTAATGGGAAAAATCCATTTCTCTTACAAACATTCATCATTGTCTTCAACTTGAGCTGATACAAATAGATGGAACCTTCTTATTTTCAGGAAGTAGCTGTGAAGAAATTCCTAGACCAAGAGTTAGCTGGTGAATCCCTTGAAGAGTTTAAAAGTGAGGTATACCCTTTCTTGTCCAACATAGGCCTTTTCCCTTGGTTTTTCAGGGAAGTTTTGAAAATTACAATTCATGGCATTACCATCACATCTCAGATGTCTTTCTAAATCGTCAATGGATTTTCTTTTTTTCAAAATATATTGAAAAACACTTTCAAACGAATTTGAAAAGCTAATGAATAAATGCCAAAGGAAAAAAAATTCCAGAATAAGAACATTAAAATGGGGATACATGCCCTAGTACCACTGACCCAAGAATAAAAAATCTAGCTTAATGCATACCCTAGTCACTAACTTGTTATAAGCTAGCAAGAATACTGGCAGAAAGTAATGCTTGCTTGTAAGGTACAATTACAACTGACGGGAATCGGGATAAGGGAAGGATAGCCTAGTGCTAAAGACCCTATACCTCTAATCGTTAGGTTGGTGGTTCGAGCCACCAATGGAGAAAAGTTGGAGAGGGCCACTGCTGGGCTCCTAGAAGGTCTTGTTGTTTTGATGGATTTTACCATATCAAAAGAAAGAATTGTGTAATTACATTTTATAAATTCTTGTATAGAATGATTGATCTTTGTGTGAAAGAAAAATATATTTGACTGATGGAGAAATAATATAAGGATTACTTGACTTGAGCCAATATCAAAATGGGTAAGCATGCTGCAATTTCGCTTAAATAGAGTTGAATTCGTCCAACTAATACTCTATGGAATCATGACATGGTTCATAATTACTGACTCAGAGTTGATATAACTGATAGTCACCTTCATCTCTCTGGGTGGTTTGATAATCATGTAAATATATTCAATGGCGTGAATTTATTTTCTGTCTCACTATCAACTTTTACTCAGTTAAGATTTATTAATTTCAAGCTTCCAGAAAATTGAGAAATTTTCATTATTTGTTTTCCAAATTGATTCCTTCCTTTCTTGCTTACATAATTGAACTAAGAGAAATCAAAAGCTATATGGAAAATTCACTCTTTATTCAGCTAGTGGTCCTTCTAATTTTACTCTTTGTATATTTTTCTTTCTGAATGTTGTTGCAGATCTATTTTGTGCACTTATCCATTTGTAGTCTGTTTCTTACACTAACAAATTCAGTAGTCATTGCTCTTATCTGATGTGTTATTTAGCATAAAGGAATATTGTAATCTCATTCAAACTTAATTTTTCCTTGGAAGGTGATGATCATGAGAAGACTCCGGCATCCTAATGTAGTCCTGTTCATGGGAGCTGTTACACGTCCTCCAAACCTTTCAATTGTTACCGAGTTTCTTCATAGGTACATCAAAATACTGTAATATTTAGTTTTGCAGTAGTTCTGGTCCTCCAGGAAATTTGAAGTTGCCTAGTAGCTATTGCCAAGCTTGGAAATATAAAATATTTGCATCTTTGATATATAACCGTTCAAATGCTGGAAATCAAATTATATTTTGTTTTGCAGAGGTAGTTTGTACAGATTAATTCATCGGTCGAACAATCAATTAGATGAAAGGAGACGGTTGAGGATGGCTCTTGATGCTGTATGCTCCACTTTTCTCTTTTTTTTTTTTAACTTTTCCATTGATTCAAACCTTTTACATTACATAATGACTTTCTGCTATATGTTATTTATTTAACTAACAGGCTCGAGGGATGAACTATCTACACAATTGCACTCCTGTGATAGTTCATCGTGATTTGAAGTCTCCAAATCTCCTTGTGGATAAGAACTGGGTTGTGAAGGTGGAATTCCTTTAACTGAAACCTAGTGAATGACATCTTACAATACCTTCCCATTTAACACAACTATTTGTGACTCTAGGTATGTGATTTTGGGTTATCGAAAATAAAGCACAGCACCTTCCTATCTTCAAGATCAACTGCTGGGACGGTAAGCAGGAGGATTTGATTCAATTACTCAGTACATGCTTCTTTCTTCCTTTTTCTTTTTGTTTCCCTTTATTTTTGTACATTCGTTTTGCTGTTAAATTGACATTCTCCTATGCTTGATAATCTTCTCCTGTGCTTCTTGTTCCCACGACTTTATTTCATAGTGGTGCCCTTCTTAATAGAACTTGTAATATTCCCGTCATGCATACCTGCTAATCTTTGTACATCATTTTATATCAGCCCTTTTGTAGAAGATAGCTCCATGCTGTTGGTCTTAAAACAATTCAGGCTTTTGGAGATGTTTTGGTTGCCAAGTTTCTCCTTCAAAAAGGTGGTCACTGTGATCCATGGTTCAAAAATAAATTTAAATGTATGACATGTTTACCTCATCTGAAAAGAGTATCAAGGCTTCTAATTACATATTTTAGCCCTTTACGATATCAAGACTTAGTTTTGAAGTTGTGAAAATGTTTTACCTTGTTATCTGCGCACATGATGAACTGCTGTAAAAGTAGGACTGCTGCTCTTTGATACTATTGATTTTGAAGGAAGTTTCTAAATATATATGATGGAGATAGTTCCGAAATGACAAAATTGCGTATTTCTACTGTCTTTCATTTGTTCTCATAAACCTAGATGCATAAATATAGTTTAGTACTTTCTGTTGTTTGCTGATCTTCACGTCTTATTTAGTGGTTATAGTATTCATTAAGGTAGAAAATTTATAAGTTCTGTATCTAATGCTAAGTGGGCGTTTGGCCATGTTCCATTGTGATGTTTGAAAAAAGTAGGTTTTTGTTTTCAAAGTGAAAAGTTGTATTTGGAAATTGGAGTTGTGTTTGTCCATGAATACGAATTGGAGTTGTTTTTGTTCATGGCCAAACGCCTCCTAACTCTGCTGTATTGCATTTCTCATAATATACAATGTGTAAATTTTCCCTTTCTGCTGATATTTTGTGGAAATTAGCAGTTACAATAGAATATGCTTGCTTCATTCAGATTCTCGGTGAATTTTTTCAATTTTCGAACACATAGGGTTGAGGGTTGTTATTTGGAATTAAATTGGATGACTATTGTAGTCAAGCCTGTGCTGCACAAAATGCTTGCAGTTTCAAGGGTAGAAAATTAGCTCTTGTAGAAACATATACTTTTTGTTAGTAATACTAGGTAATGATCTGTTGTATGTTTCTACTTGTACACTGGAAATTTTCCCACATTAGAAAATACTAAGTAATGGAACAGTCGCTTTTGAGAAGTTTCTCTGAATTTGCATTATTCATGTATTACATATATATGGTCTAACTAAATACTGCAGACAACTCAGTATTTTCTTCATCATGGTTCTTTATGTATCCCTGCAAGAGTTTAATGAGCAAACATTTGACTCTTGTTGTTGCTGGCTTATGATTCTGCTGCAACCTTTTGTTTTCAGGCTGAGTGGATGGCCCCAGAAGTGCTGAGAAATGAGCCTTCAGATGAGAAGTATGTCTTAAATAATCATTTTACTCTATTCAAAGTGTTGAATAAATATGTATTAGTGAAAGCAACGTATAACGCAAAAATCAGAACAATACTACTACAAATATCAGGGTTCAACAATGAGTTTCTGCACCGTCTTTGGTATAATGGTTGTTGATGTGTACAATGTTTTCATGCCTTACAGATGTGATGTATATAGCTTTGGTGTCGTACTATGGGAGCTCTGTACTCTGCAGCAGCCATGGGGAGGAATGAACCCCATGCAAGTTGTAGGTGCAGTTGGATTTCAGCATCGCCGTCTTGACATACCAGATGACATGGATCCTGCTATTGCAGATATCATCCGAAAATGCTGGCAAACGTGAGAACAATTTATCTTTCAGTCATTATGCCCCTAATTGAGCTCCGTCCATAATCTTTTACTCCTTAAGAGCTTGTCAGGCTAACCAATGGTTTTGGTTAGTACCAGAATCAGTGTTTATCATGTGATTGTTGGTCGTAATCAAGGCACCTAGGTGACCATCACAGTGTTGGTCTGGCAGTGCCTGTAGTTTTTGTGCATCTGTTAATATCTACCCAATGGTATGTGTAAAAAGAGTGAGGGTTAACGTTCAAATCTCAGCAGAGGAAGAAACATTAGGTGATTTTTTTCCATCTGTCTATATCTTGATTGGCAAATTTATCTGCTACCTTTGCTTGTGGAGGTAGCAATACCCCGTGAGAATAAGTGTACACAAGCTGGCCTAGACACCACTATCATTGAAAAAAAGAAGTGAGTCACTTATATATAATGTTAGTACGCAGCACCAAAGCACCTCAGCATGAAAGCCATGCCGTTAGTATTGACAAAATATAGTACCTGCTTGCGTGTCGATACAAGGTTATCTCTAGTTTTCTTGATGTAAAAATCTGATTTTTTTTTTTTTGCTTTACCTGTTTCATGTGTAGAGATCCAAAGTTACGGCCTTCATTTGCTGAGATTATGGCTGCTTTGAAACCACTGCAAAAGCCTATAACCAGTTCACAAGTACCAAAACCACTGGGGAACAGAGGTCAAGAAAAGGGTCGGTCATAAAGAAACGTGGATGATCCAGCAGCATAGTATGTTTAGGACAGAAGGGAAAACGGAATTTTATCTTTTGTTGGAAATGAAGACAGGTCCATATTTGTTTAACCAGAAATTAAAGGAAGACATAAAGGATCTGTCAACAAACATATACTTCATGTTGAGTCAATTGTTGTGATTCTTTTTTTTTGTTTTCTGGCAGTTGTCAACCCACAGGTCCTCAACATTGTGCATCTTATCTTATGTATAATTCGTTTTTGGGATCATTTTGTAATTAACAGAGTTTGAGAACAGTTCCCATACTTCTTCCACATCAAATACTTTGAGATGCTTGATTATCCAGTTGCAGCAGTAGAGGAACAGCCTTATCCTTTTTTGTTTTTTGAATTTAAAGATTTATGTAATAGTCAATTGTTGATTTAGTTTTTAGTTGAAATAGCATGCCTGGAGAAAACTGATTCATGTAAAGATAAGGTAGGGACCATGTACTACAACTGTATACAGTTGAGTCACTACAAATATCTGCTACTCTCTCATATCCTCATTTCATATCCAAAAACATGGCCACTCTCTTTGGATCCACACCTTCTCTGTCTCACCCAATTACCAGAACTAACTTTTCTTCATCCTCCCAAACTCCTCCTTCTCAGCCACCAAATCAAAATCCACAACCACAAACTCCGCCACCATCTCAGCCACTGAGTGCAACTGCTGCAGAGCCTCCATCACCTGTTAATGTGCAGCAGCAAAAGCCTAGTAAATCTGCCCGCCTATCAACCTCTGCGGATTCCACTGATTGGATTGCCTCCTCCTTAACTAGGAGATTTGGCCTTGGTGCTGGACTTGCTTGGGCTGGTTTTCTTGCTTTTGGTGTGGTTTCTGAGCAAATCAAAACTCGCCTTGAAGTGTCTCAACAAGAAACAAATACAAGGTATTTCCATATTCTATTTGTTTCATGTGTTTTCTTCTCTGTATAATCATCAAAATTGTATCCAGGAAATATTAACTCTTCTTTACTTAATTGTCAGGGTTGTTGAGAAAGAAGAAGAAGTGGTCTTGCCCAATGGGATAAGGTACAGTCCCTACTATGCTAATCGAACTTTTATCCACTATAACAGTAAAGTCGTACAATTATTTTCTCACTTTAAAATAACTGAAGTAAAATCAATAAACTGTACCACATATAAAAACAAAACTTACTCATCAACAACAAAATTCACTAACAAGATAAAGTTCAGTTACTTTAACGTGATAACAAAACAAAAAGTTTTCCATATGTGAAATTGATCTATATTTGTCTAACAGGTATTATGAACTGAAAATTGGTGGCGGTGCAACACCAAGGCCAGGGGACTTAGTTGTGATAGATGTGAAGGGAAGCATACAAGGCAGTGGACAAGTTTTTGTGGATACATTTGGTGGTGATGGAAAGAAGAAGAGGCCACTGGCATTAGTAATGGGATCAAGGCCTTATAGTAAAGGAATTTGTGAAGGTATAGAAACTGTACTAAAAAGTATGAAGGCAGGTGGAAAAAGAAGAGTGATAATTCCTCCAAATTTGGGATTTGGAGAAGAAGGAGCAGATTTAGGAACAGGGCTGCAAATCCCCCCATCAGCTACTCTTGAGTATGTTATTGAAGTTGAAAAAGTTTCTATTGCACCTGCTTGATTGAAGGTATACAAATTGGAATATCAAATAATATAACTTCAAGTGTAAAGGAAAATGCAAAATAGTTGATTCTTGTACTCTTCTTTAGTTGACAAGAAAGATGTGTGAAAGTTGATTACAACATATTGAGGAAGGCCATTCTCTCTTTCTACATTAAGAGGGAGATTAACCATTCTTGCAATTGGTCATATTTAACTTTTCAATATTCATAATTTATTGATCTGATTAATTTGAATTTCCCGATGTGCAAGACCATTGAGAAGAAAACATTCCCTATCATATTGTCAAAGATCGAGATATAATTTTTGACCAACTAAACATGATAGGTAGAACGAATTAATATCCATTGGTCATAACTTGTCAACAATTGAGTAACAAATACAATTTTTACTTTGTGATGCTGAAATCATTTAACTTTTTAAAACAAATGTTTAGTTCGATATATTTTTTTAAAGCTAGGGCCATTTCTTTCAAAAATATCAAACGAAATCAAATATTCAAGACCGCCCTTTATAAAGGTCATCTTGTAAATCACTAGATGGATAAGGTCATTCTTGTAAATCACTAAACTCCATCTTATGATGTGTTGTAATAGATCTAACCGAACGATTTGCCTTTAAAATGAGTTAATCTTTAATTTTGCCCTTCAAATGGATTGATCTTTAATTTTTATCCCTAGAAATCTAATTGATGCTTAGCGGGACATATGTTATTTACGAACACAGGACAAGGCATAAGTTTTAAGATATTATGATGCAAAAAAGTTATTCGTCGAATAAAAATTAGTAGGAGAATTTTCGCATATAGCCACTCAAAAATAACTTAATTATGCTCCATATCTATAATTTCCTAATTACGATTCATAGCTACATGTTAGATGGTAGAGAGAGGCGAGCGAGAGTGGGAGGGAGGAGAGAGGCGAGTGAGAGAGGGCAGAGAGCAGAGAGATGCTAATTGATTTTGTATATCTCTCATATAATTGTATATGTCTATGTATCATTTGTATTTGTATATGTATAAAAGAGGAGAGAGGTGAGAGAGAGAGGAGACGTAATTACAACTAAAATTAAGTTGCGAGCCAAAATTAATTCAAACGTTAGCTAATAATTAGTATATTTTCCCAAATTAAAAAGCAGCACAAAATAGGGACAAAAGTGCAAATGACCCGTTGCAATAGAATTGGATTTTGATCTACCCGGCCCTTCTATGAGCTCCATTCAATTTGGGGTACAACCCGTAAAAGAAGAAAGAACAGAACTGTTGAACTGGTAAGGAAATTCATAGAAGCTCAAGAACAAAAACCCTCCTTAAACCCTAACGCGAAGAAAATCGATATGAATCGATCTCTTGCAAGAAGTGTCTATCTCTGTTCCCGCAGTTTGTTAATGCCGAATCCTTACCCTACTACCTCTTCATTTTGGCCCGGCTGTAGGCGTTTCACATCCAAAAGCTCTAATCAACCTCCTGCTGATGCCCCTGATGGCAACAACAATAACCTTCAAGAAGAAGACGATATCAGCAATAAAGGTGCGATTCTTACAAAAATCTACCTTCATTAGTTGTATTAGATCCGCAAATAAGCAGTTATATGTTAGCTTGTTTCAATTGCTGAAAATTTTGATTTTGAGCACTCAATAATCGGGGAAATTTCGCTGTAGTTCTTCCTCCTTTTGCCGGTAAATTTGTGTTTACTAACCCTATGATTTGCTGATTCTGGAGAAAGATTTCTAATTTATACCAATATAACTTTCAGTTTCAGTAGAAATTAATTACCTAGTATTTTTTTTTAGCTCTATGATTTTATCCATCTCTAAATACTGTATTCGAGACTAAATTTCATTGCAATTGAGATAAACTTGGAGAATTTTTTACTTTACTGAGTTTCGGATATAGGATTGAAACAGGGATTGATTTCATATTCAAATTTGGAGTTGATTTCTTGTTCCTATTACAGCGCTGAAAAAGCAGATAGATAAGTTTTTTGAAGGAGATGAAGAAGCATTCCCATCAATATTTGAAGCCATATTGAAAAGAAAATTGGCTGGAAAAAGTGAAGAATCTGATAAGGAATTGATGAATGAACTTCAGGCTCAACCTCGTCGACAGAATGATGCTGCCAATAGAGAGTCTGACTCCGATTGAGTTAGATTACTACAAGTCTACCTATATGAGTATTGTTGATTATACATTGATGAGAATACAAGATCGTGGATCCATAATTGTCATGGAGTGAGTTGTTAAGAGGATTAAACGTTTATGTATTCATCATTCCTCACTGTAATATTATATTTCAATAGCTAGCAGAAAGAATTTCTATCTGAACAACTTGTGAAGTTGGAAACATAGGTGGTGTCCAATCAACAACATACCATTGTAATCCCACAAGTGGGGTTTGGTGAAGGCGTCTAATCAATCAATGAAGTGGAAATAACTGTGGGATACCAGGATTTTGGATCCCAATAGAAATAGAAGAACGCCTTTTTTTCTCTTGTCGTCTGGCTAAGTTGTAGTGAGCAAAATTATGTTTGTTTGAAGTTTGGATGATTTAAACAATATGTGCTATAGCCTCTAGATGATGTATTTGTGACCCATGGATGACATGTTTTCTGAGTAGAGTTCATTATCCCCTTAACCTTCCAGTGTAGGAAAATAATACCTTCCTCGCCTTATAAATGTTGAACACTTTGTAATGTCAATTCTTTGTACCTTACCTATGCACTAATAGATGTTGTCTTCAGACTGCTTTTGAAGTTCCAGAGCACACTCTATCTTTGTTTCCTCATTCTCCTGTGCCAAGAATGATCCAATTGAATCAATTCTGTGGCTGATATGTCCGCCTCCCCCACCATCTTCACCGTGTTATTGGAAGTAACCCACCTGCTGGTTGGCTAATGCTATGTTGTGGCTGCACTATTTCAAGTTTGCGGTAATTTTTAAGGGTTGATCGAGGCTGCTTTGTTAAAAATCTTTCAAGCCATCTTTCTGGTTGTTTGGATGCCTATAATGATGCTAAAGCTTTCTTTAGTCATGAAGCTCTTTCATGGGCTTAAAATATTGTTAAGGAGATGGTTGAATTCAATTATCAAAGAGGTGCTCGGAACAACTGATTAGGGAAAACTATTACAGAAACAAAATCATTTGTGTTATAAATACATCATAAATATGAATATCCATTTAAATACATAGTTTTTGAATAAACTTGTAGTTCAAACAGACAATTTGAAAGTAACTTAATTAAGCAAAAGAGTCATAATGCATTGGTGAACTTCTATTTTTACGAGAAACTTTGTTTCTTTTTCTTTCTATAAATAGAAATCAATTCAATTCATTTATATATAGAAGTTCACATTTGAATTATATACTTGTGTAGTTGTGTTGAGTGTATTTACTAGTACTAATTTTTTTAAAATATTTTTTATTTTCCTATTTTTTCTATTACCTTTTAGCAAAGTAAATTTTGGTTAAAAAAAACACAAATATTTTTGTCGTTCCAATGTTGAAGTTGCCTGGATCTAATAACTGAGAAAACAAACCCTGAAAGGCAAAACTGTAACAGAGAGACGCTAAAACCCTAAACCATGAGACGAGCTCTTTCTCTGTGCTCCCGCAATTTCCATCTATCACAAAACTTCAAATCAAATCCGAATTATTTCAACAACAGCAGCAGTAGCAGTAACATCATTCATCGCCCAGTTGTTCCGTTAAAGATTAGATTCTTCTCTTCATCAGAAAATGATTCTTCATCGAATCAGAACACCCCTGAACCAAGCCCTCACCCGGAGACTAGCTTGAATGAATCCACAGAAAAAGAGGTCTCCCTCAATGTTGAAGAGGTCTCACTCAATGTTGAAGATGTCAACAATAAAGGTAAGTACTTGGCGATCTGCAATGAGTTTAGTGGCGATTATTTGTCAATTCTGAGAAAATTGGGTGGTGGGGTTAATTTAGTCTTTCGTTTTTCTCCCTGAAAATGTATGGACGAAGTTAGGTTTAATCATTTTGCTGATTAATGAGAATATGTACTGGATCTCTCTTGCTGTGATTGATGCGGATTGCTGACAATAGAATATTGGAGAAAATTTAAGTAGTAGAATTTTGGGTCTTATTTTACTGTCGTCTCTAGGTTTGTTGTTCCAACTAAAATGCCCTCAGAAAAAAAAGATTTCTTTTTTTCAACTTTCTTGGTGCTCTGTCAATGGAAATCCCTTTATGACGCTTTCTTTGTGGCGTGTTAAACAATTTATCGCTTCTTTGGGGATTACGCTGATAGAAGATTGTAGTGAATTATGATCAGGGATGGTACATTTTATATTTGAATTGGTTTCTTGGTTCCATATTGGGCTATCTTATTTGTTATATCTACTGTAGAGTTGAAGCTGCGGATTGAGGAATATTTCAACAAAGGCAATGAGGAGGCGCTTCCATCAATTCTTGAAGCAATTTTAAAGAGGAAATTGACAGGAAAGCATGAACATACAGATGATGAGTTATTGGAGGAGATGCAGATGAAACCCCTGGATGGTGTAAATGATGAAGAGTTTGAATCAGATTTCGAGGAAGGTCACAGCACTGATGAAGATATTGAGGATTTGTATGACGCAACGGATATTGTGAAAAGGAAAATGGTGACTGATAAGTTCTTCAACATGGATGACAGGAAGTGGGATGATATGATAAAAGAGGCTACTGAGCATGGGCATCTTAAGGATACAAGAGAGTGTGAGGACATTTTACAGGAGATGCTTAGCTGGGATAAAATTTTACCTGGTACTACTTTTGTATGCTCTTCTGGCTTCTTAATTCTTAACTTCTTATCCCCATTAGTAGAACATGAATTCTTTTGCATCATGATGTTACTTTCGACTACGCTTTAAGCTTATAAAAGGTCCAGCCCCTAGTATCTCTTTGAGTTTTATAATGAGCTTCTTGCAAGTGAAAAATTTAAATTGTCTGTTGAACTAGGAAAGGTACCTACGCGTAGCTCATAATCATCAGGTGGTCAGCTGTTTGGAAGGTTGCTGGTGCATATTTTTTTATCATTCCAAAATTTTACATCTGTTTTAAAAGAATTAATAAATTGTTGGACTTTTTGGAGCTTTAGCTGAAGGCCCTTCTCCTTGCAGTAAATAATTCTTTTTGGCCTAGATTAGCTTCATTAGTTTTAGATTTTGACTGGCCTGTGAACTGAAACATCAACGGTGATGACTCTCATGCTATTTTCTGTCTTTTCCTGCAACACAATTGTAAAGATATGACGCCTGGGCTATTTTCTGTCTTTTCATTTTCACATAATGTTCTCTTTAGGACACTATTCAAACTTGTCTTTTACAGGATATTAGAGTCAGTTTCAGTGATATATTTGATGTCCCAATCTAATATTTGGATTCTTGACTCATCGAATATTTTATCTTTATCCAGATGAAATTAAGAAGAAGGTGGAAGTTAGGTTTGATGAGATAGGTGAAAGGGTTGAAAACGGTGAGATTACCCCTGAAGAAGGCTATGCATTGTTCAAGGAGTTTGAAGATGGGGTGGTCGTGGAGTGCGCAAAACTGATGGAGAAGGATGCTCCACAGTTTGATGGGACTACTTTGCCAGATGACAAAAAGGATTTGGATGATCCACCAGGTGAAGGGCCAGTTCTCAGATGGCTAACAAGAGTGGTCTTTGCTCCTGGGGGTGATGCATGGCATCCAAAAAACAGGAAAGTCAAATTGGCTGTTACAGTGAAAGAGTTGGGTCTGTCGAAGCATCAATTTCGTCGCTTAAGAGAATTGGTCGGAAAACGCTACCATCCTGGGAGAGATGAGCTTACTATAACTAGTGAAAGGTAAGGTCCCATTTTGGGTGTATCTAAATTACTAGTATCTGATCTTTTTATGGGGTCACTTGTTTTGGCTTATCTTCCAACTGAGCTATTAATGCGTAACTATTGTTGAGATAATTAGTTGG
>JAJOOO010006178.1:0-18001 GCA_029582685.1 Solanum piurae
TGAATATGGAGTAAGAATTTTAAGACTTAAGCATGCACATGGAATACGTTATGCATCAAATAGTAATAGATTGCTAAATGTTCACTTTTCCAACAAAAATAGAACCTTCATAAATAACTAAAATAAAAATACAAAATCATAAAATGGATTTGAAAACGAAATACATCAACAAAAATTATTAAAAATCAACATAAAAGATAATGATAGAACAACATAAGCATTACACTATCAATCAAGGTCCTTGAAATGTCCATTATCTTTAGCACTAATGTCATCGCCTTCAGTTGGTGCAGAATCTATATTATTTCCATATCCTAAGACAAAATAATTGTGGTTAGTAGCCATAGTCTCAACAAACCACATGTCATTGATCAAATCATCCATTGAATTTGGTAATGGGGTAACATTTTCGTTTGGGAACTTGAAGTTTGAGGGAGAATTTTGAGATTGAGAAGACTGATGTTGTTGATTGATTTTTTTCTTTCTCTCATGAAGTTTAGCTATCTTAGTATTAGACAATTTTAATAAACTTTGAATTTCTCGAGCAGTAAGTTCAGCGATATTCTTTCCCTCCACAAATTGATTGAAGAGGATTTTCATTTCCTTCTCCTCATTCATTTTTTCTATCTTCTCAATTTTTCCCTCTTTCTCATTCACTTTCTTTGAAAGATACTCTTCATGTATCATTAACTTTTTAATCCTTTCTTCCGCAGAAAACTTTGAATACTTGACTAATACTTCCTTAGCCAGATTTGTAGATTTCCAAACAATGGGTTGGATTTCTCTAGGGCGAAAAATAATTATAGCAATATCTATATCACATAAAATAGAAAATTCTTCTGCTTTCTTAAATAAACTTGTCGCTCTTTGTGTAGAAGGGAGTTTCTTACATTTTCACTTATGTTCCTAGTATTCCTAAGCCTCTTTCTATCCATATTTGATACCCAAATATAAAAATCACTTTCTTTGAGAGTAGAATACATCAAATGTGAAAAGGTATGCGGCTTTTATAGATGTCTATCATGAATTGCTACTAGAGACGGTCAAGGAAATTTAAGTTTATTGAGACATATTTGTTAAAATAATAATTACTAATTATCATAATCTGATTCCAAGAAAATAATATATTTTTTCATTAAAAGTTCTAAATTATAAAATATTCATATTCCATAATTATTTTTGGAGTTAGAAAATGCAAGTAATTAACTTGTGGCATGATAGCATTTGGTAGAAAAATTTCTCTATGAAAAATATGTTAGTGTATTATATTCCTAGAAAGTATTTTTGGATCATATTTCTAAAAGATTTCTTTTATATGTTTTAGTCATCCAATCCAAAGGAAAAAGTATGAAATTTATAGATTGATGGTACTTTTTTAATTAAAGGTTAAGACTATTGTATTGATTGAAATAAGTCATGATATATGAGTCAAGAATTCAGAAAAAAAAATTCATTCTTCAAAAATAAGTGATTTCATTAAAAAAAAAACATTCAAAATTAAGTTAATCGAAAACAAAAAAAAAAAGGTTTTTTAAGAAAAATATTGTCCAAAATTTTCAAATACATACACCTCTAGTATATTATAAGTTACATATAGTCGGCACACTAAAGTTTTTGGTATTGTTAGGGGATATCTCAAACTTTATGGTAGTGTGAAGTCAAGAGTACTTCTAGTATTAATTATCGATGAATTTTTAATTTAGTTCTTGTGTTATTTGACTAAACACATTAAGCCTTTAATTATTTCAAATGTGCTTTTTTAACTCATCAATTATTGATCGTTCCATCATTTAATTACACATGTGTGATGTTAAGCTTATAATGATACTACATATTTCATGGTAACTTTTTTAGAACAACCCAAATATAACACATTTTTTACATAAGAGGATTAAAGACACACATTTCAATCAATCAAAGATTAAATATGCCTATTCATACAAAAAAGGACTAAAATTAAAATTCATTAATATTTGAGATATGAGAGTGTAATTTCTCCCAATAATTTTCTTATTTAGGTATTTTAAGTAAATCTGAGACTAATGGTCAATTATTAATGACATTACCATTTTAGACTCCTAAATAGTATATGGTCAAATAAGATATTATTTTAATATTTTTACCTGTTTTAATCAGACAAACATGATATGATTTTAATAGTGCATAATCATATAAATATGACTTTTCTATATTATAAGAATAAAAATAGAAATTTATTTATAGTTAAGAGAGAAAAATGTTATTATCTCCAATGATTTTCCTTTTTAGACATTTGAAATAATCTTCTAAGACTAAAATGATCAATTGGTAATGACATAACCATTTTAGACTCCTAAATAATATCCAGTCCAATATGATAATGTTTCAATATTTTTACCTTTTTAATCATTCAAACAAGATATGCTTTTAATATTTTCCCATTCATAATTATATAATTATGACTTTTCTGTATTATAAAAAAAAGAAAAGAGGAACCTCGATAATATTCTTATTTAGGAATTTGAAGTAACCATCTAAGGCTAAAATGATCAATTGGTAATGCAGTTACCATTTTAGACTATTAAACAATATCTAGTCTAATAGGATAATGATTTTTCTAAATAGTTATTTAATTCTCCATGCAAGGAAAAAAATTTGTCAGGCCCCCCAAAAAGGGAACATGGTCAATATTGATTCCATTATGTAATGACCCTCAAAGTTATTTTCTCTATTTTGTGATATTTTTGGGGTTTAGAGATTTCCTATAGCAACCCCAAGTCATTATGACTTATTGAGACTGACAGTTCGGTCACTTGGTCGTTCATTTGGTTTTTATTTAAATTTCAGTCTTTTAAAGTTTTTGAAGTTTAAATAGTTGACTTTGGTAAAAACAACAGGTGAACGACCTCAGACTGCAATTCTAATGATTCCAATAGCTCCACAATGTTGAGTTTGGTCTAGGTGGATCTATGATACGCTCAAATTACACCTCCCTAAAGAAGTATAAGCGATCGTTGTCAAATAAAGAACCTAATTGAGGTTAGGATCGATCCCATGAGGAATATGGTCTAGACTTAGGCTAATTTACTGTTGATTGTACGTTTAGTCAGCTTACTTCCGTAAAATGAGGGATTTGTAACACAAAGTAATAATTGATTGATTTGTAGTAACAAGTAACAGGATTCGCAGTTTGTAATATAAATATGTGATGAAACTAGGGCACATGTGTTTCCCACAAATTATTAACACATTAATTCTAATAATAGTAACCATTTCCTATTGTATAACATGCAAAGTCAGTAAGTTAGGTATCTCCTTAGTGATTAGTCGTCCAAATAAGAAATTTCACCATGCAACTTGGTCGGTCTACGGGTGTATGCTTTACTAACCCTTACCCTTGACCCCAGATTATCCCTCACTTATTTGGGTTAGGCTATTAGATAGCGGATTATCACATTAAATCTGTGTTGTTTAACCTCTTTGTCATTCCTTACTTCCTTGGTCAGACAAGTAGGAATGAGGTGAGTTCTAACGTTGCGCACCATTAAAAAGCATTCAAAACAAAGAGATTAACAATACATGCGTAAACACTATTCAAGAATCAAATGCCAAAAGTGTTTGCAAAATAATTCAAAGCCAAAGTAAGTATCTCAAAAAGTCTAACAATCCAAAAACAAAAAATACAACTAATATTTATAGAAACCAAATCCTAAATCAAGTAGTAAAAGGAAGACTAAGGAAATTCGGTTTGGGCGGTGTCATCTACGATTGGTAACCTACTGCTCGTAGTAGTTCCTACGGCTCGTAGGTACCTTTCTCCAGTCAACAGTTGCTCCATCATATAAGGAGTGCTTTCTACGGGTATGATCTACGGCTCATAGTTCTTTGTACGACCCAACTTGTTCAATCGTCATTCATAGACTGAAGCTCATTATTTCTAAACTTTTCTATGACTCATCATATACGGCTCGTAGTAGTGGCTACAACTCGTTAGTCTACATTCGTCGTTTCATACTTAGCTCCAATTTTCAGTACTTCAACTCGCGAATTACACCTACGGCTCGTAGGTCAAGTCGTATATCACCAAAAATCTTAGTTGTTGCAACACTTTAACACCAACTACTCCAAAATGTATTTCCTGTAAAATCAGAGCAAAAACACCATCACATTCAATAACAAAATGTAACATCCCGCTTTAGAAAGAACTAGAATTAGAAAGAAACCATTTTTGGAAATAATCAAATTTGGAAAGTTTGACAAAGTTAAGTATGAGTTTTGGGTCAACTTAAAATGATCATAACTCCTAGCTCAGGATGAGTTAGGTGTACTACAAGATATCGTAGGAAATATCTTTGAATTATCTTTCCAACGTCGCCGAGTTTGCTAAATTTCGAGTTTGTATGAGTGCGATATGTCCATTTGAAGTTGGGTTGTCTAGATAAGGAAAGTCAAAACCGGATTTTAGAAGGGTATTATGGTCTTTTCATTATCCAATTAATTAAATTCATTTTTGGTAATTAAGTTGGTGTCTAAACTGATTGGATTCAATTTACGCTTTATCAAAATTAGTTAGGGTTTTAAGAGAAGAGAAAAGAAGAGGAGAAAAGAGAAGAAGAAGCAAGAAATCGCCAAGTTCTTGAAGATTTGCTTGGGGATTTTGCCAAGTTTTGATCCCTACGAGGTATATGAGATCGCATAGCATTGGGTTCGTTCGCCCACACGCCAATCATGATTTAATTCAGCAAAATTATGTTCTTGAAAGCATAGAAATTGAGTTCTTAATGGGTTTTTGTTGAAGTTCTATTGAATTCTTGATTCGTTGAAATTGTTGAGGAGTTGTTGATTCAAATTCATGAAATTAAATGTCGTTTTGAGTAGATTCTTGTATATTTTGGTTATTTAGTCGAATCTAAGTGTTTGAGGGAGGAACCATTCGAATCTAGAGGATTTAGAGTTGAAAAACGACCAAGGAAATTCGTCAAAATCTGGGAACAAGTATGGGGCGCCACGCCACTCAGAGTGCCCCAAGACAGAGTATGTAGGTTGGGCTCTGGGGAGCCGCGCCAGCTAGTGTGCCCCAACCCAGAATCTGCAGTTTAGCCTTTGGTGCCCCGCGCCACTCAGAGCGCCAGGGACGCCAAGTCTTCTACCTTTCCCACTTCTTTCCGTACGAGTTACCTTGAAACGTACCTATGTTTTCTAGTCGATTTCTACACTCTAAGGCACGTATAAACAACATGAAATCATCCATAGCATGAGATCATGAGCCTTGAATCCATAATTCAATTCAAGGAAAGTTAAGAGTCAAGTCAAGAGAAGTTCATAGAGTTTTCCAAAGGCCTTTTACAAATGTTTTAGCTTTGTTTTAAGACTTGAGTTTTGAGTTGAGTAAATAGTAAAGGTTGAAGATTCATATCTTCAAAAGTGTATATGGGGATTATGTATTTCCAAAGAGTTTAAAAAAAATTTACATTTAAACAAGAAATGAAACTGAGATTTCCAAAGGAGCCTTTGAGCTAGTTTTCAGTAAAGAGTAAATGCTTTCACAATTAAGCACGAGAGGAAACACTGATTTTCAAGAGAGCCTTTAGGCTAGTTTTTGAGTAATTATATCAAACCACAGAGTTATGTTTTTAAATATATTAGCTAGTATATTTTGAAAGTAGTATTGAGCACCGATATGGGGGAGAGTTCAGACAACTCCTAGCCCCCATAAACCATGTAGGCATCATGAGTAGAAAAGGGTCATACTTTTTAGATAATTCCTTAGTGCTTTTTAGCATATACTAGTTGATCCACTTAGTAGTCAGGTTCTATACCCTCGGCAAGGTATATGACGGCCCTGGCAGCGTAAGGCAAACCGTTGTATCATCACAATAGCTCTTATGTGATAGTTGTCGGTTAGAGAAACTCTCACAGAAGTATTTTGTATTAATTATATACACAACGTTACTTGTATTTTTATATACATCCAAAGTTTATATTGTATCTTTGCATACATACAGAGTTACTATTGTATTTCTAAATACACAGAGTTGTTATCCATGTTTAAAACTTTTCTTTATACTGCACTTATTTATACTGCTTTATATTGAAATGAGTTCAGTTGAGTTGAGACCAGGTTTGTTCTTCCAGTTCTCTTTTCAAGCTTATGTCTTGTTTTAGATTTCCCCTCGCATGCTCGTACATTTAATGTATTGATGCCATTTGGCCTGCATCGTTATTATGATGCAGATACAGGTAACCAGGATCAGCATCCAGTGCATCGTTGATTCTAGTTAAGCTTCAGAATTTGTTGGTGAGCCTCTTTGCTTCCAGAGGACCCCCTTTATTGCTTTTCAGTATTTTAGTTCATTAGGATGTCGTGGGTCTTGTCCCGACATCCATCTCAGTTATTAGAGGCTTCATAGACAGTTAGTTAGTTCATTTGTCACTATCTTGTTATTGGCTTATGTTGAATCTCGAGTTGCCACTTTGGCTAAGTTGAATGTTATTTAATACATTCTAAGTTATCTATTGAGCAGTTCAGTTTACTTTTTAAAGTATTTCTATCATGAGTTAAGTCTTCCGTTAAGAGTTAAGCCAGACCAAGGGTTTGCTTGAGGCCAGTAATGGTTCTCGAGTGCCAGTCCTCCCAGGGTGTAGGCTCGGGGAGTGACACAAAATGTCTAAGAGGGTATTTGAATTGACTTAAAAGTTGGTCAAACCTACTTTTAAGTTAGTTTTTGACTTTAGGAAGTGTTCGACAAAGATAAAAAATAACTTAAAATAAGTTAGGAAGTGTTTGGCATGGTAAAAAATAACTTAAAATAAGTTTAAAATGACTTAAAGTAATTCAACAAACAAAAGTAGGTCTCCGTAATGGTTTCGCAAATAATTCGTCTAGAAGTCATATCACTAAAATATTCATGGACTGACACACACGAAAAGCTGAGAAAATCACATAATTCCTATAAATTTACCCCTAAATGCCCAAATTATTTCACTAAGTCTTGAGTGTCTTTGATTCTGAAATCAACTTTAGTTCACTGACAGATCTAAAAATCATTTGAAATTGGATTTGAATTGTCTAAGGAGCTAAAATAGTTTAACTTATACGTCATGATTAGAGCTGTCAAAATTGGCTTGGCCCGCTAGGTCGGTTCAATCCAATCCTTAAATTAAATGGGGTTGAACTTAATTTTTTCAGCCCATTTAGAAATGAGGCATTTTATCCCAGCCTTATTTGGCCCGTTAGCCTCGTAGGCCCAACCCGCAAGCCTCAGAGGCCAGTCCGTGAGCTGCGAATTTTGAAAATATTTATTATATATAGTTTAAGTAGTATTTTATTTGTTAAGATTTTGTCAATAAATATTTTAAAATATCAATATAAAATCAAATCTAACTTCTTTACATATCTTTTACATTTAGGGCCATTAGCCCACTAAATTTTCTTATTAGCCCAAGCACATTACTCCATTATAACTATGAATCTTTGACCTCTTCTATTTTTGTTTTTATGCCTAATTTTCCACTTCTCCTTTATTGTCTTGTTTATGAAAATAGTGATCATGTAATGGTTTTTGCTCGGATGGATCTTATGAATGTTGTATCTTGACTATTATGTTTTTGTTTTGTAAATATTCACTGAAGTATGTGTAATTCATGAAATTCCTATATGTATTGATGTCGTGTTCATCAGATATCAACGTTCGTATTCTTTCTAAGAGGGCAATGTTGTCTATTTTTTGGTTGAAGGGTCAACCCGTCCCAACCTGTGGCCCACTTAGTGCTGGGTTGGGCTGCTATTTTACAGGCCCTTTAATTAAAAGGGATATTCCGTCCTTACCCATTTAAATCTCTATCCTGTTAGGGTTAGGTTGGGCCAACCCATTTTAACAGCTCTAGTCACAATCGATTAAATCTATTGAAAATAAATCTTTGTGAGGCTAGATTATTGAACTTGTTCTGGTTGTTGGTGTTGGAGTGATATGCGTTAAAACTTGAAGGAATAATTATTCTACCATTAAAAATTAGGGGTCGTTTGGTACAAAAACTAATAACGCATGGATTAGTAATGTACAAATTATTTTTATCTAGTATTTGGTTTATTACTTCCCATCTAATTTTATGTTTGGTTTAAAACTCTAGAAAAAGCTTCTTTTCAATTATACCCTTGAGTTATTATGAATTTTCTATTTTATATAATTCGGTTAAGATAGATAATTGTCGCACAATATTATTATTATTATTATTGGTCTTCTAACTAGCTAGAAGAATAATAATTTTGTCGACATGTTTGTTATTTTCTCACTTGAATTATTTGAAGGTAAATAATTGTCATCTTGATAAATTGTTCACTCATAAAACATCAATTTTCAATTTAAAAAAATAGATCATCGAATTTTAAAATAAAAATACGGTAAATTATAGTACAATTGAATAAACCATCTACGTTTACACATAAAAATGACAACTTGTAGTTTTAATATGTATGCAATTCTATATATTATTCAAAATATAAATAATTAATTAATGTTAAACAACCCACGTTTCAAATATTGTATTAATTTGCATTGGATTTATTTAGCAACAAACAATTCTCTCCAAATAATAAAAATTTTAAGTTAATTTATTCAAATAAATTTACTAGTACAAATATAAAACATAAAATCAAGAAAATAAATAAAATGATTAAAAAGATTTGATGAGTATTTTTGTCTTTACATAAATTAATGGAAAACTACATAAATGGGTCATAAAACTCAAAATAATTACATGTTCATACCCCAATCCAAAATAATTCAAGAAATACTTATTCTCTCAAGAAAAAATTACAGCCCATACCCCTCATTCAGTAAGGCTGATATTTTTTGCTTAACTGATACTAAATCAATATCATATATTATATTGATATCATTAAGGTTGATAATTTCGCTTAACTGACACTAAATCAATATATACATATACTGTATTGGTATCATAAGGCTTCTTGTTAAACAATTACTCATTAGACAATGATACTATAAGAATGTATGTATATTGTTGTTGTATCATTAATGTATCTAGTTTAGAAATTACTAATTAGTCAATAATAATATAAAAGTATATGTATATTATTGTAGTATCATTAAAAAAATTTATTAAAAAAATTAGTCATTAATCAATAATACTATAAGCTTATATATTTATATATATATAAATATAATACTCCAATACATGAACTATTTCTCCTAAAGATATAAATGACCGACTTTTATCACAACAAGAGCTTAAAACGACCCAACTTTTTACAAGGACAAAAGTACCCCTCCGTCGTCGTCGAATAGTAAAGGGGCAATTTCGACTTTTTTCCTATATTATAGTAGAAAGAAATAAAAGAGGCTCCTAATGAGTGGTCTACAAAATGTGAATACATAAAAAAGCCGGGCCCTCTTGTGGAAAATATATTTTGAAAACTTGAAGGGGAGGAAATCATGCTAAAAAAAAGCCAAATAGAAGGATCTAGAAACCCTAACAAACCCTATTATATAAACTCGCTATACTCTCCCCTCTAACTTCCATCTCCTTCTCTTTCATCTCACTCTACGAATCTCTCAACACCATTGTAGATCACACAAAAATGGCGGAGGCTGAGACGTTTGCTTTCCAAGCCGAGATCAACCAGCTTTTGAGTCTCATCATCAATACTTTTTACAGTAACAAAGAGATCTTTCTCAGGGAACTCATTAGTAACTCTTCTGATGTGAGTATTTTCTTATGATTTTTTTTATTTTATTTTAATGTACTGAATACACTAAATATGTCCATAATGTTCATGTTCATGCCTAGGTGGTTTGATGAGTTTAGTGGTTGTAGCCTGACGTACTGTTTCGTTATTTGGTATTTGATTTCATGATTTGGTTTGTTATTTGATAGATGCTGAATGTATCATAATGTTTGTTCTGTTATTCCTGATGTGGTTGCCTGCAGATGTGCGTTTTTCTTATGTATATATAGTATTTGTTTTGTGAATATAGGGATTGGTGGATGATTATGCAAAATTCTAGAGAAATGTTATTGTTGTGTAGAAGTTTTGAAAGAATTAGATGAGGTACAAATGTATATAATAAAATTTGATGCAGTTTTGGTTAGTTTTGAGAATAGGAGTTACGATATATTTGCATGTTAAGGAGAGTTGTTGGATTGAAGAAGCAATTTTGTTGTACCAGGTTCTGTTCAGAGTTTTTGAGAAAAAACAAGTTAAGCCAATACCCAGTAGTATTGGGGGTTTCGAACGACTGTTACAGTTCTATACAATAACCCAAAATTGCTAATGTGTTCAATTTTAACATGATCCATTTGTGTCATTTGCTGAATGATATCAGTTAGTAAGTTCTTGTATGGTACCCAAATCAGTCAAACTTATGATTGTCTGGGTGATTCCTTGATAGTTGCAACAAGCTGTGGTTGTCTCCTATGTTGCTTGGTCTCTTCAAAAATGCTGATGGGTTTGTTTGATCCATGTATTTTTGGATGAGAGAGTCTGAGCAACATAGATTGTCTCTATGTCACTGTATTATCATCAGATATTTCAGGTAATGAAGTATCTAATTATTATTTGGATATAAATTGCAGGCACTGGACAAGATCCGTTTTCAGAGTTTGACTGACAAGAGCAAGCTAGATGCTCAACCTGAACTTTTCATTCACATCATCCCCGACAAGACCAACAATACCCTCACTATCATTGACAGTGGTGTTGGTATGACAAAGGCTGGTAAGTTTGTATACCCCGTGGAAGCTTTTGTACTTTTCTTGATACTAATCTTCTCTAATTTGACTGATAAAAATACTAATCTTGTTTGTTTCATTTGCAGATCTGGTGAACAACCTTGGTACAATTGCTAGGTCAGGCACCAAGGAATTTATGGAGGCTATTGCTGCTGGTGCTGATGTTAGCATGATTGGGCAATTTGGTGTTGGTTTCTACTCTGCTTACTTGGTTGCTGAACGGGTGGTTGTGACCACAAAGCACAATGATGATGAACAGTATGTCTGGGAATCTCAAGCTGGCGGTTCATTCACTGTTGCAAGAGATACATCTGGTGAGAACCTTGGCAGGGGTACCAAAATTATCCTCTTCCTCAAGGAGGACCAACTTGAATACCTTGAAGAGCGAAGGCTGAAAGACCTGATTAAGAAGCATTCTGAGTTCATCAGTTATCCTATCTCTTTGTGGGTTGAGAAGACCATAGAAAAGGAAATCTCTGATGATGAGGATGAAGAGGAGAAGAAAGATGAGGAAGGAAAGGTTGAGGAGGTTGATGAAGAAAAGGAGAAGGAAGAGAAGAAAAAGAAGAAAATTAAGGAAGTCTCTAATGAGTGGTCATTGGTGAATAAGCAGAAGCCCATATGGATGAGGAAGCCTGAGGAGATCACAAAAGAGGAGTATGCTGCATTCTACAAGAGCCTGACAAATGACTGGGAAGAGCATTTGGCTGTCAAGCACTTCTCTGTTGAGGGTCAGCTGGAGTTCAAGGCTGTTCTTTTTATTCCAAAGAGAGCTCCTTTTGACCTCTTTGACACCAAGAAGAAGCCCAACAATATCAAGCTCTATGTTCGCCGTGTGTTCATCATGGATAACTGTGAGGAATTGATTCCTGAATATTTGAGCTTTGTGAAGGGTATTGTGGATTCCGAGGACCTTCCCCTCAACATCTCTAGAGAGATGTTACAGCAGAATAAGATCCTGAAGGTTATTCGCAAAAACTTGGTAAAGAAGTGCATTGAGCTATTCTTTGAAATCGCTGAAAACAAAGAAGACTACGACAAGTTCTATGAGGCCTTCTCAAAGAACCTCAAGCTTGGTATCCATGAGGATTCACAGAACAGGTCTAAGTTTGCTGAACTGCTGAGATATCACTCCACAAAAAGTGGTGATGAGATGACCAGCTTGAAGGACTATGTAACCAGGATGAAAGAAGGCCAGAATGATATTTACTACATTACTGGTGAGAGCAAGAAGGCTGTTGAGAACTCACCCTTCCTTGAGAAGCTGAAGAAGAAGGGTTATGAGGTTCTTTACATGGTTGATGCTATTGATGAGTATTCAATTGGTCAATTGAAGGAATTTGAGGGTAAGAAGCTTGTTTCTGCTACCAAGGAAGGCCTCAAGCTTGAGGAGACTGAAGATGAGAAGAAAAAGCACGAAGAACTAAAGGAGAAGTTTGAGGGTCTGTGCAAGGTGATTAAGGATGTTCTAGGTGACAAGGTTGAGAAAGTGGTGGTCTCTGACCGTGTTGTGGATTCTCCTTGCTGCTTGGTTACTGGAGAATATGGTTGGACTGCCAACATGGAGAGAATTATGAAGGCACAAGCTCTCAGGGACTCTAGCATGGCTGGATACATGTCTAGCAAGAAGACCATGGAGATCAATCCCGAGAATGCCATCATGGATGAGCTCAGGAAGAGAGCTGATGCTGACAAGAATGACAAGTCTGTCAAGGATTTGGTTCTATTGTTGTTTGAGACTGCTCTTCTCACCTCAGGTTTCAGCCTTGATGAGCCAAACACATTTGGCAACAGAATTCACAGGATGCTGAAGCTTGGTCTGAGTATCGATGAGGATGGTGTAGATGCTGAAGCTGACATGCCAGCATTGGAGGATCCTGAAGCTGATGCTGAGGGCAGCAAGATGGAGGAAGTTGACTAAATCTAGGACACCAGTGTTTTGTTTTGATTATTATGAAGCCCTTAACCCCAGTAGTTTTTGTTTTTTTTACTCAGCTCCACCAGCTGGACATGATATGTTTTGGTTTTACTGCATTGTAGGGTAGTATTCATTGGCTCATTTTGTTACAACGTTTTATGTGACTATAGATTCTGTACTTTGCCTAATTGCTTTTTTGCATTCTTCTATGAATGTCTGCCTTGTTAGCTTACAATATGTTTTATAGGATTGGTCGTGACAAAGTGGTCTGAAGATTGTTTTTATTTTGTTCTCTTGTCAATTATTGGATTTGATTTCCAACTTGATTGTAAATTATTCCCACTCTAATTCTTGTTTGCACTGATATGGATGTTTCCTATTTTGAGCAAAGCAAGTTCAGGACCTTGTCGAAGATGAGGGAATAGTATCAGGCAAGAATTGAGATATGTGCTTGTTTTGCCATCTTCTATTTGGCAAGTTTTAAGGGGCGACCATAGCTGCTCCCTACCCATTCTCTCTTCAAATGAAAAAATATTATTAGTGTTTAGGTATTGGGGTGCCTATTATTTCAATTCTTATGTTCTCTTTAGCTGCTGTATAAAGGTACTAATATTTCAAAACCATTGAATGTTTTCCAACTTATCTTGCATGAAAAAGGAGAGAAGAAGGTATCTAAAAGAAAAAGCTTGCAGCACAGTTAGGTGATTGAATGACTTGTTGATCTCCAATTGAAATGTGTATTCATGGAGCAAGGAATAAAAAATACTAGTAAGAAAAGAGTTGATATTACTTAGAAACTACCTTTGAATAGTCTTAAGACTAAAAAATATTGTTTTGGAAGAGGGGGAGGTAGTTTTTACTTTTTAGTGTTAAATTCAACTTGTCAAGATTAAAGCTTTTTACAAGACGAAGTTTCTAACAATTTTGTGGAGTGGGGGTGGGGTTAAGACACAGCAGATTCTAATAAAAGATATACAAACAATAGTGGAAAAGGAGAAAGCATAAGAGTCCACCAAAGAGAAAAAGATGCAAGTACCCTATTTCAGAAGAGAAAAATACACATTATGTAGCTCATAAACAAGAATATCCAGTAAAATCAATTACTTCTCTAACAAGAGATCGTCGAACACAAATACTAACAGCATTTGAAGAGAAGATATACAAATATGAGAACGCTATTGTTATCAGTACCAACAATTGCAAGTGAATGGTTGGTTGGCAGTCACAAAACTTAAGATCCTAAAGATTTCAAGACTGTATAAGCACAACGTCTACAAACTGAAAAGTTGATTATGCCATTCTGTGCTTGTAGATATGACCACTTTTACTACAATTCATAATTCAACACGTAATAACAAGTCACTGATCTACATTAATATAGCCTAATTTTGGCCTATATTATGATTTCTTTTTTCTCAAAACAATAAATAAAAATACCTGCACAAATCTAAAGACCTAAAAGATAAAATCTTACTGAAGCCAACATGGACTGTGAGCCAATTACAAGCATAGACAACAAAGCTGAACGGGAAATCAAACATTATTACTACTGCAACAAAATACTGAACCACTACACTCAAATTGAATAACAAATCAAGAAAACATTCAAATTTTGAAACAGGGCAACAACGAACAGTATCCAGACATCCACATCCATAAACTGACTAGTTTTTCCAAAAAACATAACAGGAAAAAAAGATGGTTAAGGTAGTTCCCTAAACAACTCCAGCTTGTGTATGCCAAATCAGGTATCCTCAACTCTCGAATGAAAGACAAAGCTTGGGAATGTAGTCGTAATGTCCCTGTTTGAATGAGGAATATTATTGAGTCAATCAACGCCATGAACAATATCACAATTTGAAAACATGATAATAAATGGAGTAATGTCGAGTTTCAAAATGCCACTCACTTGAGATATTGAAGGGTCATGTTCTTCAAAAGTGAAGGATGTTGCAAGACCAAATTTCTCCATTCCTCCTTGTCAATCTTTCCATCATGTTTAGTATCAGCTTCTTCAAAAGTCTGACGAAGAAGAGAAACATTAGTTAAACAGAAATTCATGAGAAAACATCTACCATCGGAATAAAAATTGGGGACAGAAAGATGAACTAGAAATAAATATGATAAGCAACCAGATCCATTTGCATATTATATAATTCAATTTTAACCAAAACACAACTCAAAAAGATGAGCAAATCCCAACCACATTGCAGATAGTTCCATGCCTTTTCTTTTTTCCATCTATGGCTGTGTTATAAGTAATATTTCATAGATATGCACCAAGAAGGTGCTAATATATATATAGGAAAAGAGGACCTTGATTCACTTCAGATTTGAAAGAACTCAAGAAGTGCACAAAAAATATTTACATCAAGTGCGTATTTCAATTGCAACATGTGTAAAATTAGCTGTCGTCTGGGTACGAAATGGGAAGAAATAATCCCCATAGCGGGATATAATTGGTTCATGTTTTTATTTTTTGCATAACTAATACACATTTAAGTTATGCAGGTATCTACGTATAGTTTTATGCGAAATAAGAATGTGAGTATTAATAATACATCGATTAAAACTACTTAAAGGACAAAATGACCTTCATATAGCAAACAATATTTATTTTGTATCAAATTGTATGCTATATATCAGTTCTTTATACAACAAATCAAATGTCTAATAGTATTCTAGGAGTTAATTGATGGCCAGCTATCTTTTACATTCAACGATCTGCTTACTAGTATTCTAGGACTTAATTGATAATTCATCATTCTAAGCACCATTCCAGATTAAGCATATCATGTTTAAGTGGGGTCTTTGCTCCTCAGTATTCCTCAGTTGCGTGCTTTTCTTTCAATCTAACATTCAAAGAATTTCTCCTAAAATTTACCTTCCGCTTATTCATTCGACTGCAAACAACAATTAATGCAAGTATGCAACAAAAACAACATACCCAGTGCATTCAGCAATTAATGCCTGCCGATTAAATAAAACACTGTGGAAATCAGGAAAAGTTTGCTCAGACGAATCTGATCTATCCATGGGGTCTGTCCATATTTTTCCTTAGATCCCTACCAGTCATTTGTATTGTTTTAATGAATTCTTCTTTTTAATGACCAAGAAATTCATTTGGGCCAAACCTTTAGAACCTACCACAACCTTCAAAATTCGTAGATAATGAGTATGCCCCTCTACTCTTCTCCACTTAAATTCTAGGTTTAATTCGCATGACACGTGGCTCGAACTGTGACCTAGGTCACAAGTCCCTAGACCTTAACCACTTGAACTTAACCCCGGTGGATTTAAAGAACTCTTGGTAACTGTTTATCCATCTCTAAATAGACAAAAGTTAGGGGTAATTTTTAAAATTTCCATACTCGGATATGAGGACAAAAGTTTGGGGTAATTTTTAAAATTTCCCATATAATAGAATTTGGCCCAAATACTAGTTTTTTCTAGAATTTGGCCCAAATACTAGGTTTTCCTAGGTTTTGGGAATTTGAATTGTTTGCCAATTTTTTTTTCCAAATAATGGCAAGTTGTAAGGACAAACACTATTTCCCAAGTTTTTTCCTAAATATACTTGGAAATATTTATGGACAAACGGCACCTAATAGAGGACTTGATTCATTAGCTAATGCATAGAGAGGGAGGGCTTTCGAAGTAGCCAACGGAACGGGAAATACAATTGCTACCATTTTAATTTGGTTAACATGTTATTTGTGTGTCCCCCAAGGCCTAGCTCGAGTGGCGAAAAGGTGGAGGATTTATGGCTTAGGTCGCAAGTTCAAGCCCCACACCACACAAAACGAAGTCTGGTATTTAAGTGGAGAAGGGTAGAGGGGCGGACCCATTATCCACCGAGTTTAGAAGACTGTGATTGGTCCAAAGGGCGGGTCACAGAAGGATTTCTCGGTTATCACAAAAAATGTTATTTGCGTGGGGAGCTATTGTGGAGAAAATCCAAGTATTAGGTATGTATATTAGTTTCTTTTTTTTATCTAACAATAGTGTATTTAATTGCATTGAAATGATACAGTTAGAATTAGGTCTTGGCAATGACTTGAGAACAAATGATTAAAGGTAATGATTAAACTTATAAAATTGGATATAAGATCGAGAACTTGGTATCAAAATTTAGGCTTTATACTCCTGTGGCTTAAGGGCCAGTGTCTTGTTTATGGATATGTTGTCAACTATGTTTAAAAAACAGGAAGCTATAGGGGCATTTTAGGAAAGTTTCCCTTCATTCATTTATATCTCCTGTGGTAAAAGAGTATGAATTAAGATCTAATCCTAATATCTTCATCATACATTATGAGAACAAGATCGTCCATGAGAGAACTAGAGGAGGCACCATTGGTGCAAGTTATGCCTAGGGAATGTGGTAGGCCGAGAGCTCGGACTAGACCACGGCTGTTAGGTCTATTGGATGTAAGCCCACGACTGGTGGGCGAGCTAGAGTAGCACAGCCTGTGGTACTTGAGGCGTAGGATATTCGCGTACAGACTACAGTTCCTGGTCCTACCATTACTCTTCTGGTGGATGTAGTAGTGAGACCATTAAAATTATGGAGTCTTATTCCCCTAGACCAGTTGAGGTGCCAACACCACCAGCTGCTATAGAGGGACATGCTTCTATTGATGCTCAGATTCATGTTGCTATTCATGTGGGTCAGCAGCCTATCCCATCTATTGAGACTGTGATTCCTATTCCTATGGTACTCCCCAATTTGTGATAATGTGAGGTGGAACAGGACCTTCTACTGCTGCTGGTGATGATCGTGTGAGGACTGAGGAAGATGAAGTCTTTATGAAATTCTTTCCTCCAGAGTTTGATAACACTCCGTTTACAATAACAGCCCAGAAGTTGAGAGAGAAGAACCTTCTTACTATGGGAATTAGAGATTCACATGTGGTAGCCTTGCTGCCTTTCTGTGATCTGGCATATAGCTAAATCTTGGTTGGTTTCTTATCAGAGAGGCAGGCTAGCTGGATGTCCACTGCTCACTTGGAGCGAGTTTGTGGCCTTATTCATGGATTAGTTAATTCCACAGAATCAGTGTGAGGAGAGGCAGCAACAGTTTGAGTAGAGAATGAATGTGGGTGAACTGATCAGGCTCGTTGTGCACCTCATTTGGTCACTACCGATAGGGAGAAAGGTGATTAAATTTGTTGATGGGTTATGATACCATTTTCAAGTTACATTGGTGGTTGAGAGTATATATGTATATACACCTGATACTAGGATTTTTTTCCCACAATAACTCTCCATCCAAATGATAAGTTAACCAAATTGAAATGGTTTTTCCCACAATAACTCTCCATCCAAATGATAAGTTAACCAAATTGAAATGGT
>JAJOOO010006179.1:0-19441 GCA_029582685.1 Solanum piurae
ACGTTTCTAGGCACGGGGGCAATGTTTAATGGTAGAAATCGTCAAAAACTAACCTTCATAATGCTAGAACTCCATAGGAACTCTCTCTTAAGCTTTCTCTCTGGTTTGGAACTGAAATGGAATGTTTTCATGGCTTAAAACTTTAAATAAACCGACATACCATATTTTTCACCCGGTCCGGATTCTGTCCCGGCAGTCCCTAGTAAAATCCTCATAACTTTTTACTTTGATATCGGTTTGATACGGGGTTTTGTGCGTTGCAAACTAGACTCGTAGGACTTCGATTTAATGGGTAATAGGCCTTCTAACTCTTTATATATTTGGAGAAAACATCCAATACATTTGACCCATATTTCATAGAAATCTTTAAAAAGGAACTTACGAAAACTTTCGCCAACTTTTATTTTGCCACTTGCTTAACTTCAAAGCTTGAGATACAACCCTTGAACACTTAAAATATGACATACCACATCATTTTTAATTTATTACTCACCCTCTTTGTCTTTCCACGAATGTACGAATTAATTTAAACGTTTAGAAAAGTCAGAGTGTTACACATATGTTGCAACATATGACCTATCTGTGGTAATTTCAACATAAAATTGACCATATGTTCCAACAGAATATACATATATTACTACAAATATCAATTTGATGGATGTATTAAATGATAAATTAAGTAATTTAGTAATTGAAAATGTTAAATTGGTTTATTACATTTCACTATAATTTAGCAATAAAAAATGTTATAATACTATGTATAACGATTCTCTATTGTGTTATATCACAATCATATAGAATTACTTAGTTATTGGATGATGAACTAGTGGTATAATACTATTTGTATTGAAGAATTGATAAATTTGATGAAGGTTACTACATTAGACTATAATTTTATAATAAGACATGTTATACATGCTTTATTAGGTCAAAATTTAATTGAATTAATATAAAAAACCACATGTAAGGTTATTCATATGTTGCAACATATGACCTATATATGGTAATTTCAACACAAAATTGACCATATGTTCCAACAGAATATACATATGTTACCACATATGTCAATCTAATGGATGTATTAAATGATAAATTAAGTAATTTAGTGATTAAAAATGTTAAATTGGATCATATTTTATTACATTCGACCTTAATTTAGCAGTTAAAAAATGCTACAACACTATGTATAACGATTCTCTATTGTGTTATATCACAATCATGTTGAATTACTTAATCATTGGATAATAAACTAGTGGTATAATACTATATGTATTGAATAATTGATAAATTTGATGAAGGTTATTGCATTAGGCCATAATTTTATAATTAGATATGTTATAACACTATAGATTAGTGTTACATGTTGTATTAGGTCACAATTTAATTGAATTAATATAAAAACCACATTTAAGGTTATCCATATGTTGCAACATATGACCTGGTAATTTCAACACAAAATTGACCATATGTTCCAATAGAATATACATATGGTTCCACAAATGTCAATTTGATGAATGTATTAAATGATAAATTAAGTAATTGAGTAGTTAAAAATGTTAAATGGGACCATATGTTGCAATATGTAAGCCATATGTTTCAAAATTGAGCATATGGGTCAACACATTGAGCAATATGTTGAGACTTCTATCACTTTTTTTAGCATATGGACAATATTCTGTTATAAGTAGTAACACATAATTGAAATATGTTTTAACATATACACAATTATGTTTTAAAGATGCATCAGTTCAAAATAAATCACACATATCATATAAAAACATAAGTTGATTCAAATTAAGATAAGATACATCCATGAATAAAAAAGAATATTAATTAAAATTCAACAATAATTAGGGAGCATTTCAATTTGGGCATGTAGTTCTTTTGTGTCCAAAGTTTTACATACGGAACACTTATTTTTCACAAAATCATCATACAAAATATTTCTTTCGACAGACATCACTATCGACTGTTTAGCGATACCATCTTTCCAACACCAAATATATTGATTTTTCTTCTCGATTCATTCACCAAAATAATCAACCCCTATGAATAATCCCTCCATTTAGCGTACCTGAAGAGAATTAATTCAAAAATCAGTTAGTACTAATGATAAGAATACAACTTTGGCATTTGTTGCAATATATGAGTCTTATGTGGCAACATATGACTATTAAGTTGCGACATATAAGTCATATGTTGTGAGAGTGTCACGATTCAGACCACCGTGATTGACACCCACAATAATTTTTTGATGGGAGAATCATTACTACAACTCGACTAAGCAATTTTCAAGAGACTAAAATATTTAAAGATACGAAAATAGGTTTAAATGACTAAATAAATACAGAGTCCCATACACTCCGGAGGTCTAACAACAACTATTGTGGAAATTCAACCTCTAGAACTGAAAGTCATTGTACCAAAATTATGTTAACCAACAAGTCTAAGAAAAGGGGGTGCAACCCCAAAACTAAACATAAAAAAAGTCTGAATGAAGAAATAGCTTGAGTCTGAAATGATTGGACTAAAACTAGGAGGGATCCATGGCAGCCTGAAAGAACTGGCTCACCCTTGAATCTGGTATTGGTCAGTTATCTCCTACCTGAGGTCTGTCAGTAACTGTCTGAAGATGCCCTGTACTCAACAAAGAAAAAGCAAGTGCAGTATCAGTACACAACCACAGTATACTGGTAGGATCACGCGGCTACTCCAGTAGGCACAATATACACAAGCAATTACCACACAGTAAACACAATATACATAATGCACAATTCAGTTATCATTTTAGGAGCGACATACAATTTCCCGATATCAATGACAATTAGATATGAACGTAATAATCACAAGTGATTCTCTCATGGAACTCACACCCAAACTGTTAGTGTGTCAAAACGTGACACTCAATCTAATATACATGTGTCGGAACGTGACACCCGGTCCAATATATGTGTTGAAACGTGACACCCGATCTAATATATGTGTCGGAACGTGACACCCGATCCAGTCAGCACAGCCACAATCACAATCACACCCATAATGAACAGTGTTCATAGTCATACGATCAAGTAATAGGTTCATGGCATGTAATTGTTCACAGATAATCATTTCATTAGATTCGATTCACATTTCCCTATTCACATACATGCATGCATACAATGAAGCAATTAACCGGCATATATCAACACAAACATGAAATAGAACCATCACCTACCTTGAAACCAAGCCTAAATACTCCTAAGACACTTGAGTCTTCCCTTTCCGAAGTCTTTCAGCTTGTTCTTGGTCTATAAATAAGTAATTAATGCAATGATCAATAAACGAGGCCTAATTTACTCGGATAATAATCAAACTATCAATCCAAAGCCAAACCCAAGATCCTAAAGTTCAGTTAGGGCTTTTCACCACTATTAACTTCAGGCCAAAACCCTCCCCAAAGGATAATTATCCAAGATTCCAAGTTTTATGAACGAAATACGAATTAGGGGAGTAATTAACTTACCTTTAGCTCTATTAATCATGGGAATCTGATAAGAAACTACTATGGGTCGTCCCTTAGCTCTCAAGAACGAAGTTTTGCAGAAAATAACAATTTTGGGGATTTTCCCCGACTTATTTCGCAATTGGCCCGCCACGGCGGATCCTATCCTGCCACAGCGGCCCCGCCTTGGCCGGATTAATCCCGCCCCAGCGGCTTGCACGGAGATAGAAGCTCTCAATTTAAGTTCCAAGCTCCCATTTCACAACATATATACTTTCAAATTAGGACGTTCTAAAACTATCCTATCACGCCAAGATTAGTTTCAGGAGTTCTACTCGCCCAAATTTTATTCTGTAAAGTTGTACGGGCCCCCTAACGTCTTGGCTATCCACTCATGTGATCAAATTCATAATTAAATCCCACATTCATTACCATATTTCTCTAGACCTCACCTGACTCAAATTTTGTCTGAGTCTGGCCTAGGCTAGAAATTTCCAAGTCACTCTCAAAAGTTTTTTGGCCAAAATCTTTCCCCCTTGACTTTTCTATAACGAAGAAAATAGGTCGTTACAGAGAGATAAGTCATTTGTTGCAATATGTAAGTCATATGTTCCAACATATGTTCCAACATATGACCATTCTGCTGCTACATTTGTCTATTATGTTACGATAGATAAATCACATGTTGCAAGAGGTAAGTAATCTGGTGCACCATGTGACCATTTTGTTGCAACATGTAAATCATATGTTGCAAAATGTGTATGACATATGTTGCAACACATGAATATATGCTGCCACAAATAAATCATATTTTGCAACATATGACTATTCTATTGCAATAGATAAATCATATTTTGCAATATGTAAGTCATATGTTGTGATATGTAAGTCATATGTTCCAACATATAATCATATATTGCAGCATGTGTAAGTTATATGTTGCAACATGTAAGTTAAATATTATAGCATATGACTATTTTGTTGTGATTGATAAATCATATGTTGCAACATATGACTATTTTATTGGGATAGCTAAATTATATGTTAAAGTGAGAAGTCATATGGTGCAACATATGACTTTTCTTTTGCGACATAAGATTATCATTTGTTCCAATATCTAACTTATTCAACACGAGTCAACTGTTGGAACATGTATACCCAAATGATGAATAATTTTAAAAACTATTAATTTTACTTACCAAACAAAGTGGTGTGTGAACACAATCACCTATGAAGTAATGCCAATCGATATAGAATGAAATTTGGTCCATTGATTAGCTAAATCTGATTCAAGGAGAAGGAGGATGAGGAGAAGAAGAAGGAGGATGAGGAGAAGAAGAAGAAGAAGAAGAAGGAGAAGGAGAAGGAGAAGGAGAAGGAGAAGGAGAGGAAGAAAAGGAGGAAGAGGAAGAAGAAGAAGAAAAAGAAGAAGAAGAGGAAGAGGAAGACGAAAAAGAAGACGAAGAGGAAGAGGAAGAGGAAGAGGAAGAGGAAGAAGAGGAAGAGGAAAAAGAGGAAGAGGAAGAGGAAGAGGAAGAAGAAGAAGGAGAAGGAGAAGGAGGAAGAACAGGAAGAAGAGGAGGAAGAGGAAGAAGAACAAGGAATAGCAACCAAGAACAACAATGGCGAGCAGCAAAACGGTCTTTTTAGCAAGAATGGACGAACAACAAAAAGAGGAAAACAATGAAGAGAACAGGAAGAAAGCAAACACGGAGAAGAAGAAGAAGAAGAAGAAAAAGCGGGTACTAGCGGGGATTTGACAGTTTTTATTTCCCCTTTTGCTGGCTTCCCTCCATTTTTGGTTAAATTAGGTTTTAGTCTTTAACCTTTTACCCCTCATTTAATACAATGGACCAAACTGTTAACTTAAAAACTTGAGGGCAACTCCCACACATGCATCGTAAATCCTTAATCCGTAATTACATAATTGTCACCTAGACTAAATTAAAATAACTTGTGTCACCGTCATTTAATTTTGAAACCTTAATGTCACCCTTGATTCAAAATTCCCACAAATATAAGGTGTATTAAAAAGAGTTTTAAAGGTTAAATTGGTAAAAACATCCTTCTAAAAAAACAAGGACAATTTTACTAATTTACTTATTAAGAATTTTTTTAAAAACTTTACAAATTTGTTTATACCTTCAAAAGAATGAATGAATTGTACCGATAAAATGTGGAAAAAAAATAATTAATTTTATCTTGATTTTGTAAATTGAAATAAGAAGGGTGATTTTACTAATTTAATCCTTAAGAAACACTTTTGAAAATTTTCAAACTTGTTTATACTTTCAAAAATGAATTAATTGTAAGGATAAAATGTGAAAAAATCAATTAATTTCATCTTGATTTTGTATATTAACGAATAATTTGAGACAATTATTTATAGTAAGATTGACAAATAATATGAGGTGGGTGGAGTAGTAAAGAAGGAAGAACTATTTTGTATATTGAAATTGGCTCATTTTAAGTATTTTTAAGCTAAAATAGATTTTAAATATTTTTTTATAGTGTTTTGGATGAAATAAAAAACAATAATATTTTTAAGCACTTGCTTTTGAGTAAAGAAGACAAAAATAAGTTCAAAGTGTTAAAATTTTCACCTTAGGACTTCTGTCTTATAAGCCAAAAACTAGAAATACATCCAAATAATTTCATTTTAGGAAAAATTACATAAATACACAACTTAAGATATCATAATCTCTAAAATTCTGTACCATTTAAAAAAATTACAAAAATCCTCTCTCAGATACATCCCTATCCCCCTCATATATATCATATTCCTCTCGGATACATCCCTCCCATTAAGTAATGTATCAATCCAAGGAATGTATCCGAGAATAATTAAAATTTTGAATTTTTTGTAATTGAAACTTCTGAGATAGAATGTAATTAGCTCCAAATGTATGAGATTTCTGTAAGTTGTACATTTTAGTATTGTCGCATAAAATGGGTTATTCAATATTATATTGAATTCATATTTCATGCCACGAACCATTAAAGTTCCATTTGCGTTTGAAAATCACTAAAGTGCAAGTCTCATGTTGGATAAAATAAAAGATACGTATTTTCTGGAATGAGATTATTTAGTTCTATAATAGTGGATGGGGTATACTTGATCTTATTATATTGGGGTGGTGCATAGCAAGAGTATGACCTCTAGTTTATAGTATAATGGATCATGGATTGTTATGAACAAATGTGAAAGTAGAGAGGTAATATGACCCTTTTCCAATTATGAATTTGTATCCATCTATTGTCTCTTTAGGGAAACATAAATGAAACCTCTGAAATTAGATATTTTCTTATAACGAACCATACAAGTAGAAGAAGAAAAAGTATTGTCACCACTGTAATTTTTCATCTTTTAGATCTTTACAGACACCAAACCCCAATGATTAAACCATTGAAGATGATAGCCTATGATAAGATAGGTGTTCAACTGTTTATCTGATTTCATTCTTCATCGCCATCTTCGTCCTCCTCATCGTCGTCAGAGCCTTCACTCTCCTTACCCTGCATTAGACATTTAGGGTTCAAGTCAATCAACCAATTTAACAATCTCACCAGAAAAGATTGGTGAAGACTTAAACAACCACTGTATACAACAGACATTTGACAATAGTTAAGTATATAAGTATTTTGTGCACATATCAAAAGGGTATTATTCCTCTGCCAAAAAATTGATCCATTCAACCACAGTAACTCCACTTTATACACAGCATCAAAGAACACCATATGTTGATCAACATTCAACTAAATTCTACTTTAGGTGTTATGAATATTGTGACATTGTAGTTATAGAATCAGAACGTATTATCTCTATTTAAACACCAACAAGCTTGTGAGAATAATCCAAGAAAAGCTTTCTCTCAATATTCTTTGCTTTCACATCAGGTATCACAGTTAATCATTAGATTCCTTAGTAGTGTTGCATCAACCAGCACTGCCACTAGGATTGGAACTCTATGGTGACCAAATCCTAGAAAGGCAATGAGCGGAGAACCCTCCACACACCGCCACATGCCAATCAAAGCTCAAAACCTAACAAGATCTTAGCATGTGTTGTCGTGTGCAGTCCGCCAAAAATATTCTTTTACCGGTGGATTCGCTTCTTCACTTCAAGTTGACCCTTTTAAGGTCTCATGTGTTAGCACTTAATGAAAGGCTTAACCTTTATCATTTAGACCTAAGTCATAATGAGTGTTTGCTTTTTAAAGTTTAAACCTTAATCATTCTGATCTTAATCATCAAGTGCATTTGTTTTTTAAAGAGAAAATAATCAAATGAACCCCTAATCTATTATCGAATTTCCAACTACACACTTTTATTTTATAGGAGTCTCATTACCCCCTTGAACTATTTTAAAATGAAATAACTAGGCCCTTAAATGCTGAGTTGGCACAGAGAGTGCATTCACTCTCTCAAAGAGAGTGAACTGACTATTTTTTTCTTTTTCATCGTTTTTCTCTTTCTTTTTTTATTGTTTTCTCTCTTTCTTACTGTCTAACTATTTTTTGATCTAAATTCTGCCATAATCAAAGTTTGAAGATTTCCTGCAATCCTTTTTGGAGTTCATCTCCTAATTAATTCTTAATCTTCATAAACAAACTAATCTTTGTATTCAAATCATTGATAAGACAACAAATATTTTTTGGGTTAAATTTTGTTAATCAATTTTTTGGTGGGTTTTGAGAAGTCAAACATAATTTTTTTATAGATGCAACTTTGAGTTGGTGAAGGAAGTGAAAGAGTTAATGGTGAAGATATGGAAGGTAGTAAATCAATTTCTCAATTGATAATGGTAATGTAGATCAGTTTTCCCCTACCGTAAAATGACTGAAATGAAGGAAAACTCTTCATAAAAATTTAAACTCCTCAAAAATTATTTGTCTTCTAGATCTCTATTCAAAATTCATCATCTGTTTTTGAAAAAAAAATTCCTAGACTAAGAGATAATGTGGAGGTTAACCTAAAACGATTAGATCGTAGTTTATTCCTGGTTAAATATTTAGGGATCGTAAAGGTGGAGGGGGAGGTGGTGGTGGTGATATAGATTTTTTTAGTGGCGGCGTTGAAGAAAAGAATGGAGGCGGCGGCAAGTTTATATTTCTCTGCAACTACACTAGGTAATTAAATCTTCAACAAAAAAAAAAATTATCCCAAGCCTTCTATCACCCAAGTCAGATTCAAATACCTCAATATTTTCAAAATAAAAAATTTCACGAAGAATTAGGGTTGTAATTGGGGAAGAAAGTATAAAGAACGAGAAAAAATAATTAAAAAAATTAATTAGTGAAAAACACGTGGCAGGTGCGTGTGTTTCACCACAAGTCTCATGAGTGGTTATTGCGTTTTAAGGGGTTATTTATTACATTTTTTAAATAGTTCAGGGGGGTGATAGGACACCCGTGAAGTTGAAGTGTGTAGTTGAAATTTTGGGTATAGATTGGAGGGGTTTTAGACCATTTTCTCTTTTTTAAATTCTACAACCACTTAATGTCTAAATAAATCTGATTGATTAAACTTTATGATAGTCTTAATATCACTAAGATATCTATTCAAGGATTTCTACAAAGATTGTAGTTCACCGCTACTCCATACACTTTCACTGCTAACTGCCCCTGCCGCTGCCGCCCACCATTATCAACTACCACACCATGCACAACCACCACGTTCATTTGCTACCACCATTTACCATTACAACCACTTATCACTACCATCAATCACCCCAATAAACCACCACTATATATCACCATCTATCGTCATCATTCACCACCATTAGCTATCACGATTGTCCACAATGACTATTAGTTGCCACAACCAAGTACCACAATAAAAAACCATTGTTAAATCACTACTACCAACCACCATCATTACTAGCATATCTTACCAAGACAATCTCTAATCAGCACCACAACAACTAGCGCTAAGCATCACCACTACCAACAGGCATATTAACTGAAATTCGTTTTTTGTATTTATTAATTTTAAATAAAGATAAGTTTTATATGTTAAAATGTTGAGAAAACAAAAAGTCTTAATTATTTAGTATTCATATCTTAATACATCTTAATACTCAAATGTTGATTAAGATTCATACACCTAAATCTAAATGCACATTTTAATACTCAGATTCAAATGTGTTGTGAATCTTAGGGCCCGTTTGGTCATGCTACATGAAATCGTGATTTGAAATCATAATATGAAACCATAAAATGAAGTTGAAGTTTTGTTTGGACATGCAATTTGGACTTTTTATATTGTATGTTTTCTCATAAACATAAAACCTCCATAAGTTATAAAACTATTAAAATTGTCTCAATTCTTTATACAATCTTACCAAATAACCAAAAGTTTCAAAAATCACATGATACACTATCACAAAACTATTCTAAAGAAAATACAAAACTTATTGATCAAACCTTAATTCAATAAAAAAATAAATTGAACATAAGTTGTAGTGTTCAAGTCGTTAGTAGCTAAGAAAATTATTTTTTTCAATTAATGTTACCGTGGTTAGTCTTGTCCACTCAATATAATGATGGAAAATTATTTTTTATTAAACATTGATTTGAATGAAGTAGTAATAAATTTGATTAAAATAATGCATTTGGTGATTATAAATGGTAAATTCAAAATTGATTTGAAATAAAAATAAATTTTATATTAGTGAGAATAATCGTTATATGAGATATAAACGGTTTAAAAAGTAATGATATAATTATAAATTTTATTTACATATGAAACAAATTGCTAGTAAATATATATAAATTAAATGTGGGTTTATTTTACAAAAATAAACGTGTGGGTCAATTTTTGTATTTGAAAAATCTCAAATCATGATTTTTAGAGAATTTGAGATTTCATCTCATAATTTCATATCATGAGATGAAATCGCACGGCCAAACGCCTACTACAAAAAAATGAATGGTCCGAACTCTAACCAAAATCATAGGGATCCACTTTAAGTTTCAGCGAAGTTTCTCTATATTAATGTTTTCAATGCACACTACCACATTTCTATTTTTTCCCATTATTTTTTTCTATTGTGATATGTTTTACTTAAGCTGAGGATCTATCGAAAACAAACTCTCTGCCCTCACAATGTAGGGGTAGAGAGGTTGCTTACTCACCACCCTCCTAGACCCTAGTTGTGGCAATTCATTCACTTGGTATGTTGTTGTTTTACCACATTTTCAATATTTTGTAAATCAATTCAAGCATAAGACATCAATGTCATTTTAATATTCTAGTGAATTTTTCCGACAATCAAAATATTCCCGTAACTTCCATCTCAGAAAAAAAATATTCCCATAAACTTTCAGACATTCAAAATATTTCGGAGATCTCATAGCAGCTCATTGTTATTTCATCGGCTTAAAAGATATTGTAGTTTGAACCTCTTAATCTAACTATTTAAAATAAAGGTTCACCCACAAGCTAAGTTGCTTGGACTCTTCACTTTTAGTGCCACACTCATGTCGACACAACATGGGTGTGGGTGTGAGATCTGTGTCCGATATTTTCAACCGATTTTGGGTACTTCGACCAAAATTCATGGGAAAGTCTGGACAATTTTAATGATTTTTGTTCCTGTAATCAATACAAAAGCTAAGGTGAAATTGAAGAAAATAGAATACCTTTTATATAGAAATTTACATGTCACTCCTTTTCCTTTAATTTCCTTCCAAGATTCTCCTCAAGTTCTCCATATAATATCTCATAATTTAAGTTTTATAACTCTATTTTTAGATATTTTAATTATTTTAGGCAAATCCCCGCACCCATATCCATACATGGATCCATATTCCTGAATCTTAAAAATTTTGATCATGAAGGATTCGACCTCTGGATCTGCACCCGTATCGGACACCCACACTCGAGTCCGAGCAACTTAGCCTATCAGTGGTGTTGAGAAAGCCCATTAGGATAAATACAGTACAACAACAACATACTTAGTGAAATTCCACCAAGTGTTGATGGAAATCCCATTAGGATAATACTGAAATTTTGATAACTATTGTAACGATAATAGTTTCCAATATAAGTGCACCTAATGTGTACAACTAAAAGACAAAAGATAAAAATCTAACTACACTTTTTTCTCTCACAATAGCATCTAGGGTTGCTACAACACATCGTGACAACCATTACTAGTTAGTGTCAAAGTTCGTTCAAGTTTTTCGCTTCCGCAGTTCCGCTATACAAAGAACATGTAAGTTCTTGTTTTACAATTACATGCTATCTAATTAGTTTAAATTAATGTGTAATCGTCCTTTGGTATCAAAGCAATCCCCGGAATAGTGACCCTTTTTACATAATTGTAGCAAATTACTTTAGCAACTTTGACACATTTAGGTTGTTTATTCTTGCCTTGTTCAGTCTTTGCTCTCTTGGCAGGTTGAGGGCCTTGTTGCCACGTGCAACTCAAATATTGGTTTTGCAGCCTCAAGGCATTTGTCCTCCAACTCTAGATGCCTCCGAACATCTTCTAAAGTTGTTATTCATCCATTGTGGGTCAAATGCATTTTCATATGGTCTCATTAACTAGAAAAGAACATATGATTGTTTGGATCTATTGTTCGTCAGTCAGCATGACCAACATCTTTCAACTCCATGATCATATTTGTTATTGCTTCAAATGTGTTTTCATTGAATGTTCTAGACATTACTTATGTGAATCTAATTTAACCGTCAAGGACTAGAATAAGTACCAAACCTATTCTTCAAAGCACTCCAAAGATACATAGTTCTTTGGTGATCCTTAAACTCCATTAGGATGTCATCATCCAAGGTGCTTGGCAATGTAGTGCGAGCAGTGGTATTAATTTTCTTCCAAGCATCATAAGTGGCACAGTCACGCTAATGTTGAACCATGACCATCCTTAGGCTCATTCATGACATCATCAATGGCTTCCAAAGCCTCTTGCTCTTTAAGCACATATTGGACTACAAGCTCCAAATTTCACAAATGTAGCCATTGAGCTTCAACCCTTTGTTGAGCTCAGCAACAATATTTTTTGAAGCAGTAGTTATTCTTTAATAAAATACTATTTATTTACAAAAATACTCCCCACAAACATGGTGAAAAGTCTTGTGGTAAGCATGATAAATGATTCTTCTAAGTTATGCTCACAACCTAAGATGAAAATTGCTCACAAATAATCTAAAACATGTACCTTAAAGTCATAAAAAAAGGAACCATCATAAAAAAGATGTAGGTAGTTGCATATCTAAGATTTTGAAGTCTCCACAAAGTAACCACACAATTCGTAGAATTTATGCTTTTCTATTGAAGACGAAATAAAACGAAGAAAAATCTTGAAAAGCTCAAAAAACCTCTAGTGAATTGGCGCAGTATGTCGGGAGAAAGAAAAGGATAAAGGAAGTTATACCTAACAAATATGTTTTTCCCAATAGCGCGCTTAAGCCACCCATTTATTCATATATTTTATTTAAAATATTTGCAATAATATTTATAGATTAGTCTTTGGTTATCAAATTTGGTCCATTGTTTCAACTTAGCTTGAAATTTGGAAAACTAGGTTGAGGAATATTTCACGCAAAATAATGATTCACTCACAAAATTTTGACGTTATTTTCAAGCGAAGTTCATGTCCAAACACAACTTTAACTTCCATTTTTTTTTTGAGCTTTAACTACTCGTTTTTTCAACTTCAACGAAAGATTGACCCAACTCCTACATAGTAAGACTAAGCTCTCAAACTATTACCATCTTTAGAGAAAGCTTACTCAACAATTAACTCACCCAAGGTAGCAACCTTAACCAAACACTTTAATTCTAGTGATAAGGTAGTTACAACCTCAAGTTCCACTCGACTCCCCAGTTTTCTCCCACCCTCAATGACCCTTATAATCTTTTGACCTTCGGAAGACTACCTTAAGAAGTTGATCCATCACTTAGGAAGATTATTCGACATTATTGACAACAGAGGCCAGACAACTTATTTGAAGATATAATGCTAGAGGTTAATAAGGAAAGAATATTCTGAAAATAATGCAAGCCCAGAGAGAAACACACATTACAGTCACAGTAAACTAAGTATTCATGCACTTATCCATGATATATATATGACACTTAAGAACCAGTTGATGTATCTTTACCTCGTCCCCATCGAAATCTTCTTCATCAGGCTCCTGTGGTATAGTAATGCTTAGTCCTTAGATGGTGTTAGGCAACAAACATGTTTTACGACTAAATTTTGATTAAAGAAAACAAGGAAGCTTGAATGGGACTAACATTGTTAAAATAAGTGAGCGGGTTCGGCCACAAGTCATCCTTAATTATCTCAGCAACCTGCAAAAGCACCAACGATACAGTGTCAAAATGAAAATCTTCAACAAAAAAATAGACCTCAGTACACCAAAGTTTGCACCACCACCACCACCACCCCAAAGAAAACAGAAAATTGGGATTAGAAATCATCATGAAGTAATCTGCAGAAGATATAAACAAATACCTCATCCTGAATCTCTAGAGCCTCATCCTCATCCTCATCTTTTTGATTGACTTCACTGAACCATGTAAAGAAGCTGCATAGGAGACCCCAAGAGGGAAAGCAACTGAGCAAGGATGACCAGAACTATCACATCCCAATGTTTATCAAGAAAAGACTACAGAACAAAAGGCCAGTTACAGCACCACCGCTACAATATTAGCTACATTAATTAGTGATTATATTCATGTTTTCTAGAAGAGTCTCAGCTTCTTTTTTGATTATGATGACAAAGCTCAGTGTCACCGCTGACCAAAAACCAGCAGAAGTGACGCAAAAACATTCCAACGACCAATATCGTCTAGAACAATTATATTCAAAGGTTTGCACTGAAATGGACCAATGATACACCGTGTATGTCATAATGCGCATCAACAAACACTTAAAAATTATCATCAACAAAGTTTGAAACAAGTAAGCATACTATCAAACATTAACCAAACCACGTTTCCAACCATATATCAGAGCATTCAATTTTAAGTTAGCATATAAATAGCAAGAGTTGATTAAAAGTAGATAATATAGAAATGCTAGAAATAAGTAAACTCACCTTTCCTCAGCATGAGATCGCTTGTTTCCATTCTTCTCATGAGCAACTCCATTAGGAATGCCCTTCAAAGAGTCAACCAATATCATCAATATGATGAAATAGGGAACATACAGAATGTGTGACATCTGTCAAGCTGCAAAACGGAAACTCACCATGCCTTCTTTCCATTTTATTGTTGTAGCAGAAATCTTTGTCGGTCCATCTTCAAGGAAGGTATAGGTCTTTGAGAGCTTTGTATTTTCAAAATAAGGATTTGCACTGAAGTTCTATAAAAAGGAGGAGGTCATCAATTTGAATTTCCAAAAATAACAATTTACATATATGGATGTACATTAATTCCATGTGGGGGAAAACTTACAAAGGTGATTGAATAGCCCGACTTCACATCTTTAGATTCTTCCACTTCAATAGAACTTAGAAACTTGAAGATCTAGCATGGGATGAAGCAGATACATTTTCAGATGCAGAACTCAAGAAGCATTTAGAGGATAAGTTACAACTTATTATAGATTTATTAGAGGGCATTGTTGATAATACAGCAATGACTTGTCAAAAATAACAACTAAATTCAGCATTGATAGAGCTTGGCCAAAAATAGCACTAGGTTGGTTATAATCTAGAATTATAGTTTATAACCAACAAATTAGAACCAAACCTTTTGGTCTTCTTCAGTTAGAAGTTCACCTAGGACAGGATGGCTCAAAAACTGCAAGCAATGAAACTAATCAATCAAATGAGAAGCAATTCAGAATTTCAGTAACATAGAGATACGGAAGTCTCAGGATAGGATCACTAACAGCAGTCAACCAGAAATCTGGAATAGCTTTAATGATGTTGTTTCGCTTATCATAGACAGGCTTGCGGACCTCATTGTACTTCTGTTCCACTTCCAATACTTTATCACTTGCTTCTTCATTAATCTGATAGAAAAATTAAAATGCTCATTAGTTAACATGTAACACCAACTATTAAGCAACAAAAGAAATCTAGCAATCAACTCTTAAGTTAAATATTTTTAATTTTTGTTTCAACTTTCACCTAAACTAGAACATACCCTGCCGACCATCTTTTTTGTCAGCACACTAGCAAAAGCTTGAATTTAAATACTCCCATGTGTATAGAGATGCTTTGGATTGAGAAGGTTAAGATTTTCACATACAGAGCACAAAAAATTCCATCTCAGTTCCTTTATATAACTGTAGGAAAATAAGTAAGTTGAACATTCCGTCCACAGTGTTGACATCTTTTAGTCTACAGAAAAAAGCTAAAAAAGTACATTTATGTTTCACAGTATGAGTATTTCGTGTTTGCTCTCAAAAACTCCTCTATTTCTTTCATTCCATATAGAGATGCTTCTTTACACATATAGAATTTATTTATTTTTATTAACTGTTGTGTCCATGACAACTTGTGCACACCTCACCCCACCAGCAAAAATTACCACATAACTTTGTCCACCAAGGCTACGACAAGACAGATGGAAAGAAATCACTTAGTGTTTTTGTCACTACTGGGATTTGAACTTGAGACATCATGGTTCTCAACTCACATCATTGACCATCAGGGCACATCCTTGGGTGCACACCTATAGAATATAAATGTAGGTTTCCCCTTCTTCATTGAAATGGAATATATATCCTTCAACTAATTATCAGGCAAGTTTGCCAAGGTATAGGAAAATAATATATAAAGAGGGTTTGCATTAACGAGAGTATTTCCATCTATTCCAGCTGTTGTTATCAGTTTTCAAAATTGCACATCCCAAGTGTTGTTAATACTATGCACATACAGAGAGCAGACATATGATGGAAAAGCTCCCTTATGGTTCTAAACAACAGATTCTTTAAATTTGAAGATGACCAAAATATCTAAGTTCAGTAAATAATAAATTGCAGAAGCTTTATAGGTGATATATAAAAACAAAAAGACTTGAGCATTCTATTGGAAGAGAAACATAACAAAATGCCAAACAGCTAATATTCTTACAACTCTTGTGGACTCAAATTATATGCTATAGATTCTACCACATACATGCAAGGAAACGGAAGCTTAGGAGCTAAAATTGGCCATTACACACATCTTTTCATGGTCATCTTTCTTATAAAACTAATATCTAACAGTGCTACCAATATAGAAATCGTCCCAGTGCCTCCGATGAGTTCTCCCAAAACTTGTAATGTCAAACAACAAATGATTGATTAGAATAACGAAACTTAACTCAGAAGTAAAAGAAAACAGAAATGTGAATTGGCGCACACGGATGCGAATGAGTTGATATAGAAGCCAAATTTTGGCCTTTTTTTCACCACAGAAATAAAGACAGTGGATCACCTAGCATGTGAAAGGCTAGGAGTAGGAACTAAAACATAGGACATCTCATAAGTATGACAGTGAATAAAAAGAGACAACATGCCTCAAATCACAAAAATACAGTCTTTTTTGTATGACAATTAAATGATGGTGATCTTTACATGTTGAACTCGGTTATTTGGACCCTTGAGTAGCTTATGTAGTTGTCTAGTATGTGTTGTTTCCATCGAAGAAAGATATATATATAAACGAGGTTGCATTCACTGTTCATTCATGCTTAATATTTATCATCAGTTCAACAAAAGATGACACTTCCAAAGTCATATTTTACAGTCATATTTATGAAGGTTTGAACGAATATGAGGAAGCAAATCTTCCAATTGTCCAGACAAGGGAGGATATCTAACAGAATCTGCATAACACACTATTTTAGAAACAATAAAAATACAGCACCACTCACTCCAATTATACTGAGTATTGTCACAAAGAAATCCAGTGACTCAAAACTAGTACTATAAAGTAGTCAAAAGAAAAAGTATGAATAAATGGGATTACCTTCTCAAGCTCGTCTTGAATTTCTTGCAATTTTTCAATGGAAAAAACAAGGTCACTATCAATGTTGTTTTCTTCATCCACTTTTTGCTTCTTCCCTTTGTCTGCACCCATCTTATTCACTACACAACTTTCAACTGCTCTTTCTTGCCTCTTAAACCCTAGAACCCTAAACCCATGAATGAATTTATATGTTGTCAAACTAAAAACAGTGCACGTGTGAAGAACCGAACATGAGAATGGAGAGTTTTTGACAAAATGACTAAAATGGTCCTCAATATAGGGGTAGTTAAGGGCTCGTTTGGTGTAAACGATAAGTATAAATAGTCCCGGGATTAAATTATAGTACCACTTAATTTGTTGTTTGGTTGGCAAGTCCGGGATAACTTATCCCGGGATTAATAATTAGTACCGGGATAAGTTATCCCTCCCCATGGGTGGTATAGTAATCCCGGGATAACTTATCCCGGGATAAAATAGGTAAAAGACAAATATGTCCCTTTAAATCCTTTTTATACACCATTTTTCACATGTATAATAATCTTTACTACTCCTTATTTTTATGATAATTATACATATTTTTCTATTAAAAAATTACACTATATAAATATAATTTTTATTTATGAATTTATTTGACTAATTCTTATGTTTATTTTATTTTGATTTCTCATAAATTTTCTTCTCTTTAACAAACTTAAGAGGGAAGTTCTATTTTTAAGCTAAATAAGAAAAAAGTTATATTTTTAAATACACATGGTACTTATCACGGGGATACATAAACAAAAATATTTAAGTTAAATAAAATAAAAGTTTTATTTTAAAAAATGAATAACTAAAGCTCGCAAAGAAAAATTTAAAAAGTTTAAATAAAGTGAAGGGTAATTTTGTAAACAAACAACTTGTTCTTAAAATTTATTAATATATATTATTTTGAATACAACAAACCAAACACTCAATAAGAAATAATCTCAGGACAACTTATCCCATCATAACTAATCCCAACATAACTTATCCCATCATAACTCATATTCAAACCAAACGACCCCTTAGTGCTTTATTTTGGTTCTTACGGCCCGTGATGCAATATGAAATCATGACCAGAAATTAGGGGTGTTCGTGGTTCGATTTGTATTGGTTATTGGTTAAAATTAAAATCAAATCAATCTATTCAGTTTTTTAAATTTTTCAAAATCAAATCAAACCAAATGAAAAAAATAATTGTCGGTTTGGTTAATTTTTTTTGATTTTTTTCTATTTGAAAGTAATAAATTTTTGAGGACATGCGTATCTTGATAGACACAAACACCTAGTACATTAACAATCCACAGAAAAACTATTGTTGGTTCAATTAAGCAATACTAGAGTTATCATTACACGAACAAAGTGATTTAATTAAGAAAAAATGTGACTATCTTATGAAAGGTATGACAGGTAAAGACTAAAATAATGAATTTTGACGGACTTGAATTTAGGATCGTAATAGTTGAGCTAAAATTGAAGTGTTGGACTTGAGAAAATGGTAAAGTTAAAGACTTAAGTTAATTAAAATTTAACAAAATATTTATATTTTATTATGAATAATATATCGATAATTATAAAATTTATGTATCTAATTTATCGGTTCGATTATTTTTGCAGTTATTTTTTGGTAAAATCAAAACCAAACCAAATACGGTTTTCAAAATTTAAAACCAAACCTAACCAAATCAAATCAAATATCATTTTTTTAATCGATTTGGTTCGGATTACGGTTCGGTTGGATTTTTTAACCACAACCATGAATAGCCCTACCTGAAATCGTGATATGATCATAATATGAAATTATAAGATGAAGTTTTGTTTTGTTTTGACATGCGATTTGGACTTTTTACATTGTATATTTTCTCATAAACATAAAATCTCATAAATTGTAAAACTATTAAAATTGTCCAATTATTTATACAATCTTTATCAAATAAGTGGGGGGGGGGGGGGGGACGCATAATACACAATCACAAAAAATTTCTAAAAAAAACAACATTTATTTAG